>JACCGJ010006958.1:0-31635 GCA_013407085.1 Atriophallophorus winterbourni | reverse complement strand
ACAAAATACAGGAGCTTGATACCGTATGTACACAGCACTCACCGGACTTATTTGCAATTACCGAAACATGGTTTGAACCTCATTTATCAGACAATGAATTGGCATTGAAAGGAATGTCTCTTCTCCGTCAAGACCGTACGGGACGCGGCGGTGGCGTAGCACTTTACTACAACCAACAGTTATCCTGCAGAGAAATTGACGATATTGACCTACGTGTACAGGATACTCTGTGGTGCTCAATTAAGCTGACTACTGGAGATGATTGCATTGTTGGCGTGATTTATCGGGCTCCAAGCGCAAGCGATGTGCACAATGTTGAACTACTCCATAAAATTCGACTTCTGGCTGCCAGATTTCAAACGCCACTCCTGGTTATGGGAGACTTCAACCTTCCAAACTTGATGAAGAATAATGCTCTTTCAACGAATTCGCTCGACGATGCGTTTCAAGAACTGATCTTCGATATTCCTTTTTATAACCACGTCTTCGATAACACTAGATACAGAAATGTAACATGCCATCTGTCCTGGATCTAATACTAACGAGTGAGGAACATGCCGTCGAAAATCTGAGCTACGAAACTCCATTGGGTTCTAGCGACCACCTGGTCCTCTTATTCGATTATGTTTGTCAAGCTGACAGAACGAATGACATCAACAAAACAAAACTACAACTGGATATTGGAAGTCTTCAAAATGCTCTTCGAACGATTTCTGACTGGAAACCAGACACCACGGACGTGCATCGTTCTTGGGTAAACTTCAAAGAGAAGCTGTGTGATGAAATAAACCTACATTCCAGACTTGTGCCAAAGACAGCGAAAAAACGATTTACCTTCACGTTGAGAAGCCGCACAAGGAAGTGGATTAAGATACGCAACGATGCATGGAAAAACTATGTCCACAATCCGATGCCAGATAATTGGGAAACATATCGTCTGTTGAGGAACAAGGTCACCTCTCTTATCACCGAGGATAAGCAGTCTCATCAGGCAAGACTACTGACCATGATGGAGCGTAACCCCAAAGTCCTGTACCAGATCGTTAACACTACATCAAAAATTAAGCCAGGAATCTCAGCACTACGCACACCAAATGGTCTAACTACGACTGCGTTCGAGGCTGCCGAAGTTCTTGCAGGTTACTACTGCAAAGTGTTTTGCCCCAAGGAATCAGTGCATCTTACACCGCATTCGATTGGCTTTTCCAATGAAATACTAAATGAAATCTCAATAAACAATGAGTGTGTCATGCTCAGACTTCTTCGTTTGAATACCGCAAAGTCACCAGGAGCAGATGGAATCACTCCTTTTATCCTCAAACGATGCGCATCCTCATTGTGTGGTCCACTCAGCACATTATTCCAAATTTCGCTCGAAAATAGTATCGTTCCCGCGGAATGGAAATCTGGTATCATCACACCAATCTACAAGGGCGGGAGACGATCTGACGCTGCGAACTATAGACCAGTTACGTTGTTGCCAGTAATTTCTAAAGTGCTAGAGAGTTTAGTAGCGGAAAAGATCACCCATCACCTCGAAAACAATAGACTGCTTGCGACTGAACAGCACGGTTTCAGGAAACATCACTCATGTCTATCTAACCTCTTGCTCACCTTAAACGACTGGACTGAGTGTGTGGACAATGGTTACTCCATCCACGCATGCTTTTTAGACATGTCAAAGGCTTTCGACCGCGTCAATCATAGTATTTTAATCCAGAAACTTGAATTGCACGGGATAACAGGAAAACTTCTTGCTTGGCTAGAAAACTATCTACGCGACAGGAGTGCCCAAGTCAGAGTTGACGGCGCCTTATCGAAACCATTCAAAATTACGAGCGGAGTGCCCCAGGGTTCGGTCCTCGGACCGATTTTGTTTTTGATCTACGCAAACGACATTCCCGAGCGTGTTAAATGCAAGATTATGTTATTTGCAGACGATATAAAGCTTTGGAGAAGCATACGTACCAATGATGACTGTGAAACTTTGCAGAAGGATCTAAACACATTGCACGATTGGTCTTTGAGAAACAAACTACCATTCAACTTCCAAAAGTGCAAGGCGTTAAACATTGGAAAGACTGTTAATTACAACTACACTCTTGGGTCCCACCAACTCGTCTGGACAACTGAAGAGAAGGATTTGGGTGTTTGGACCAGTTCAAGTCTGAAGACTTCACTGCAGTGCAAAGCGGTATACAAAAAGGCGTCACAAGTATTGGCGTTATTGAAACGAATTTTCGGCAGATTCTCGAATCAGTCAGTACCCCGTATCATGAACACCTATCTGAGACCAGCGATGGAGTACGCTGTTCAGGCTTGGTCACCCTGGATTCAGAAAGACATCAATCTTCTGCAGCGTATTTACCACCGAACCACAAAGCTTGTACCCGGACTAGCTGCTAAACCATATGAAGAACGTTTAAGGAGTCTCAATCTTTTCGACTTTTGCTGTCGTCGACTGAGAGGTGACCTCATACTGATGTACAATATTATGCACGTCCCTAACTATCCCTTGTCCAAACTTTTCACACGCTCGCCACCCCGTACCAGTCGGAAACATGAACTTTCAGTGCTTATTCCCACTTCAAGACTGAACTGTCGAAGATATTCGTATGCTGTACGTGTAAGTTTCACATGGAACACCCTCCCCTCCACTGTTACACACTCAGCCAACCTGGATATTTTTTAAAGCTAATTTGGACAAACACTTGAGAGACAACCCAAACTTTGATACGATTTACACTACATGAGTTTTCCTGTTCTTCTTTTTTATTGTATATACCTCATAACTCCATCCTATGGTTATTGTTAAGCTAAATGCTTTTTAGACCATTACAACTTTGAATCACTTTTGGAATTAACGAATTGCATATCGTTTGATTGCGGCTGACGTTGTCCATCTTCCCATACTCCCGAAGATATTGTCGCTCGAACCGTTCGAATGCAATCAATCTGAAACCCGAACTATTACGAGTTCGCAATTGTCGTCTTCAAACCTTTCGGTGCTTCCTGCTATTGCGTTGTGTCGGAGGGTAGATTTCTGCATATCTTTCAAAATCACGTAATTAGCGCCCATCGCTAATTTACTTCGCACCTTCGCACAATGTCAGCTACTCAGTCACTACGCATAACCCAATCGTTCGTTAAACGAGAAAGAAACATCGCTTAACTTTGCTTGAATTCTACCGTTTCCGCATCGTACGTCTAATGTATGTAGTACCACAAGGATAGGTGAATTGGCCGATGGAAGATAAGCCTACCTGACGAGGTAGCTGGGTTTTTAGCTGTTGTCTGATTGCAGTTTGGCAGTTAAACGTTATTCGCCACATTGTTAGGCAAATTCAATGCACATTTACCAGTTCGAGTTCAATGTGGAAAATGGTAAAGCGATGTAATGAAAATCACCAAAGTTGGCTGCTTGGATTCGTTTAATGACGTATTCAGCATCCATGATCCTATAATGCTCTGAGGGTACATCGGATAGCGGAATAAAGTATGAAGTACAGTGCTTTTTATTTAGATTCAATCACTTGAAATTAATGAAAGCAATCACATCAAGCTTTAAAAACCCACTTATTTTTCCAAATGAATTTAAAACCAAATTTATGACAGGCCCAACGTCATAATAATCGATAATACCACGTTAATGGTGACATTTTAAAATCAATAAGTTTATCTAATGCGTCGGGTTTCCGCTCGCTCGTCCAATGGGTCACTTGTCAAAATAGTTTATGCCAAATCAACTAGTCAAACTGTATGCACAAACAAGGCTGTTCACTATATCAGATGATGAAGAAACTATCGATCGAGTATTTAAATATCACGTGATGTTTACTGCGGCACGCTCTTATCAGATTAGGGAACTTCGTCACAATTTGTTTGAAACGTGTGGGGATTTTGCCAAAAGTTTTGCTGCGACAAAGCAGAAATATTTACAAAGTTATATTAAGAATCTTGAAAAACTATTGGTGGTTTTTGAGAGTGCACTTCATCTAGATTTAAAAGCCAAACGTATTTCTCACGTAACGGATTCGCTTCTGTAATATTGAACAAAGGCAGTGAATAGGAACAAAATGCAAAGGGGAGATCAAAACGCATTGGCGGTGCACCGAAACAAGTATTAACAATGTGCGTCGAAATAATGTTCATTATTCGTTTATGGGCGTGTCCCGTCGAACGCAATTTGGGCTGGACGAAAGGATTATCGACCAAATTTGAGCACATTATTCTATCAAATCCTATACTGCCGGATGTTTCAAGGTTCCAGAAAATGTATAGAATACATCGTTGTTTGACTTGTGAGAAGCTGGTAGAATTGGTTTCTGGTCAATGTCAGAGTGCTGCTTTATGCGATGCAGATTCCTGTGTTACATAGTTCGTGCAAGATTTGTTACGTATTTTCGCTGGGAATACACTACATAACATTCTAAATTTTTTCACACAAAATGACCCCATGCTGAAAGGTTCTGACGAATAGTATTGAACGATTAAGTTTCAGCGGTCCCATAGTTGACCCCCGCGAGTACACTGGATATCGTACCCTTTTCGAAATGGAGTACTTGCGGAGTATGAAATGTAATTAACTCTTCTGTTGTCGTTGTTGTTGTTGGCCTCCTTCGGTAAATTTCGACCGTGGATGTACATCACAGTGGCATGAATTTTGAATGCCTAATCAGTCCGATTTGGGAGGAACAATCTATCCCGCAGCGCTTGCAACGATGATCAGAACTCGGTTGTAAGGCGTCAGTTGCTCGCCGGTGGCGTGATCTGCGTTCAGCAGCCAAGAGCTTTATCTGCTCCTCCCCGGCTTGCAGTCGACGCTTTACACAATGCCTCCAAAGTGAGCGGTCAAGAGCAAGTTCTTCCCAGCTTGCGGGGTCAATGTCAAGAGCTTTCATATCTCTTTTGCAAACATCTTTGTACCGCAAGTGCGGTCTGACCAATGGTCGACTTCTTAATTGCAACTCATCATAGAGTAGATCTTTCGGAATACGACCATTTTCCATTCTGTAGACATGACCAAGCCACAGTAGGCGTAACTCTTCTGTATATTGAGCAAAATTTTGAAATTTTTAGCAACTGTTAGATAAAGCTGGCACGGCCCACATGTACGTCAATGTGTTAAACCTGAACAAAAAATGTAATGTATGTAATAACGGGCTAATCAACAAATTATGTGGCAAATAGAGTCCAAGCTTTGAGCCTCGCTGTGCCTGTCAGTGGTAAATAAAATGAGCCAAAGTATGGCGCATGCTTTAACTGCATCTGATTTAGCAACAAAATTTCTTTTAATCGATTGAACTTGAGGCATTACTGCAGGGGAGAAATTGAAATGCTGAAACGTTGGGAAGCGACAAAACATATTTGTTTGACTCATCGTGACTTTCAACACTTTTCGAAGTTGTAGACCTAAACCTCCGAGGTGGAAACGAGAAGTGGGGCTACTGTCGGATGATACGCTGACCCAAGACAAATAGTACTAATCGACCCAGTAGTGCATGTTGCTGTGAATGTTGTGAGAGCGGTTGTTACTGCCGAACTTACTGTATATCAATAAAAATATATAAACACCATGTGTTAGAAATGTACATGTGTGCTCTGCATCTACCCTAGTAGGCTGACGGTAGTAACATCAGTATTGAACCGGATTGAGCGGAACAATTATATTGTATATACGGCGATGCCAAACGATTTACCTCGTTGCCTATAGGCAGCATATAGACGATAGCAAACAAACTTGAATGGGAAATCTTGTGTTCAACAAATGACCAAACCGTCACTTGCCTTGAACGCACGTGTGTCATCGGACTAAAATTGACAAAGACGGCTGTCATTGACTGGAGAATCATAGAATAAACAGAACACTCTCTAATATAAGAAATAAGTGTTCGCCGAGCTGGATTAGTAGGTTGTGGGGGTTTCATCACCAACTCTGATGACATGTTTCTTGGGTTTTAAACTACTTTATATTTTCTTGTGTCTGATCGTTGCGATTCTTGTTACGAATCTAGAACGAATAGCATCACATCAATCCGTAGGTACCGTGTAAATGTAAGCATTGACTTACGTGGAATATCACGAATCGACTACTTTCCGTGTATGATGTGTGCACTCAGTATTAAGTATTGAACAATGATTTCAATCCGATTTATGTACTTTGCGGTTCGTCGCTTGCATTGATTTTAGAGTCTCCTAGACGTGTTCTACACAATCAATCAATGCTCATGCGGTTTGGACTCAATCTTCGCCTAGCATGTACGATGAAATATACTCCTCAATTCCCGTAACTAACATTTATGAATGTTCGTCGCCTTTCCGTATGACATACATTGATTTCAATACTTGTGTGTGCCGCATTTCTATCGGGAAAACTATGTCCAAATGTGAAACTCTCAAGATTAACAATCATTTGATTTTGCTCATCTACCGCACATCGTGGCTAGTTTTAACAACCATAAAAAACAGTGCTTTCAAATTCAAACTCTGGTCACTAAAACAAATTTTGCTGTTTTCATCTGAGGGCATTTGTAACATGAAACAAGTGGTGTAGAATAAGTGATAACTTTGATAATCACCTTATTTCAGTTTGCTGAACGTTATTCATATATTTGTCTTACATTGCATTACCGAAATTACAATTTTCAACTCGCAACATATACGATTTAAGTGCAACAGAATATCATTTGATTATTCTTTAGGTATTTCGACTAAGTTGCCCAAGATTAGCCGACCTTAACAATTTAATTGTACCAAGTCCCCCATGCTTGTATTTGGCGATAACGAATTCGGTAAAATCAGAATGCCGACAAAATGTCACGTGCAAGGAAAAGTCGATCAATTGAATGAAAGCGTTTTCGTCAAGGCCATGTTTTATTCAATGCAATGTTTGACCTTGAACAATTCTGGGCTATTGAAATTTTGATTTCCGAAAATGGATAACTTTGCATCAGATGTTAAACCAAAATAAACCAAACCGAATCATTTAACAAATTACGTAATTCTAATAGCAAGGTCATGGGTATGAATGCAACATGCTGCTGTCCAGAAATATGGTGAACCAAGCCTACTTCTTCGCAATAATTGATTGAATCGGTGTGAAGTTTATCTTCGATTTTCACATAGTTTCATGACATAATGGATAGGTGAGGATGGAAATTTTAACAATTCACAAGCAGCCGCTAGATAAACAGCCCATCATCAGACAACTGTCCTATTAGTGGTTGTCTTACTCTGATGGTTTAAGAAGCAAATTCAATTGCCCTATAAATGTATGGGTCAAGGTGTGAAATCAATGCTTCTAGCGGTTTCCTACCTAGTATTGTTAATAACTTCTGGAGTCTTGTATTTCTGATTCCAGCCAAACTAACATGGGGCAGGACAGTGAACAATATAGACTTGCCTTTGATCGATACCACATTGAATTCGGAGTACAGTTGAGCTTCGAGTAGCGTATCGAGGTGGCCGCATAGGAGAAGAACGTGCAGCCACATTTATACAACAGCTCGCTGTCGCTTTTATAAAAGTATGTCACGCAAATAAGTCATGAGCACTTTGGACTACTTTACATTCAACTGTAACAAGGCTGGATGACAGACATTTTGAGATATTGAAGATAGATAATATTCCATCTCTAGGTTAAATAAAATACAGTGCACCATCCAGGAGCCAAATCTACCGTAAATACCCGCGTATAAGACGCACTTTTTTTTCTTCATGAGTTGCCCTAAAAACCCAGGTGCGTCTTATCCATGGATACTTTTATTATAAAAATTAAGCATTTATCATAATATCAAAAATTTATTTTATAAACCGGTACAATATTTATCAATATTTATCCTCGTCGTCACTGTCTTCATTCAACAAAGCAGCCCACTCCTGTTGTGTTATGCAATCATCATGATAGTCCAGCTCTTCCTCCCTTTCGTCGTCACCATCGTTGTCTGGGTCGTCCATCCAGAGAATATCGTCTTCCGTGCCGTCTAACATGTTGCTGATAGAACATTTATTGAATCCCTTCACCACGGTCTTGATTGGCAATTCTTTCCAGGTATCTACTATCCATTGGCAGATCGTAGGCATGTCAACTTTTTTCATGTTGCCGCACTTGGTGAAAGTATGCTCACCATTAATCATCCATTCGGCCCATTTCTGCTTTAATGCTGCTTTGAATGGCTTATTCACGACGACATCCATCGGTTGCAGAATACTGGTCATGCCGCCGGGGATGACGACGAGGTCTGTATTGTGCCACTTCAATTTTGATTTAACATTGTTAGTTGTATGGCATCGGAAGGCGTCTAACACAAGCATCGATCGCTGTTTCTCCAGACCACCTTTGCGTTTCATCCATACTGTTTTCAGCCAATCGTCCATTAAGCTGTCATTGAACCATCCGTGTTCTTGCACCCTGACTATCACACCACTCGGGAACTTGTCTTTAGGCATGGTTTTCCTCTTGAAGACGACGTACGGTGGTAACTTCGTGCCATCAGCCATACACCCAAGCATCACGGTGAACCGGTTCTTTTCATTTCCAGTCGATCGCATAGTGACAGACCTTGCACCTTTAATGCTTATTGTGGTCTCGGATGGCAGGTCGAACGTCAGCGGAGTCTGATCGGCGTTTCCAATCTGGCTCATGTCGTAGTCGTATTTCTGACGCATCTTGATGACATAACTTTGAAATTTCCTTAATAAATCCTCGTGGTCGCTGGGTAGTCGCTGACTAATGGTAGTTCTTCGTCTTATTGATAGGTTATTTCTTCCAAAAAATCTCCTGCACCAGTTCATCGAGGCCTTAAAATCTGCAATGCTCTGCTCTTTCGCCAATCTTAGTGCCTGTAAACGAACGGTAATGGTGCTGACCCCCAGACTGTCTCGACGCGTATCTTGAATCCATTTAATGAGCGCCTTTTCCAGGTTAGGGTGGTGAGCCTTCGAGCCTCTGTTCGCCCTCTTCACCTTTCGCATTTCTTTAATGTTACTTTCGGCTTTTCTCCATTTTCTGATCATGCATTCAGTCGGACCAAATTGCCGCTCAGTTGCCCGGTTCCCGTGTACTTTCGCGTACTTGATCACTTCCATTTTAAAGTTTGAAGTATAGCTCTGTCGTTTTGTCTTCGTCATGTTGAAGGGTAATAATGAACTGTATCTTCAAAATCATGAAAATGTAATATCAACCAATCATGGAGTAGTATTTGACTCTTGTTGGAGCAGAAACTTTTCCTTAAAAATGTCATCCAATCATTCGACATGACGACCAAGAATGAGAAGTGCACTTTCCACGATAGTCTACATAGTCTAGACAGACATCTGCTGACTGACAGGATGAATGAGTCAGCAATCAGCACACACGATGATCATAGCGATTGTATGGAGGTCACCGTGATTGACTTAAGTTCACCGTTTCTATAAAAATTAATGGAAATTAAGGACTAAAATTAGGATGCGTCCTATACATAGGTACACAGTTTTTCCATCGTTTTTAGGGTCAAATATCCACTGCGTCTTATACATGGTATCGTCCTATACGCGGGTATTTACGGTAATACAAATTGTTAAATGACAGTCTACTTTCGCAGCAATATCTTGACGCGAATGGGATGATGTTCTAAGTGGCAATATAATACGCTCCGATCGAGTAGCAAATGTAGATTAAACTTCATCTGGTTCAACGGGAAAACGACCGTTGTGGTTAAACTATCTGTTGTCGTGTTCCAATCTGTGGCAGTGATCTTCGGGTTCTGTAATGTTGTCGTCTTACAGTAACCTGGAAATCACCAACCACTAGGATACGTTTCACGTAAATCGTACACCCATGAAGATCGAGTTGAGGCGCTATTTCAACCGGTTGGAAAAATAGTAATATTCTGGTGTGATTTCTACTGGCAATAGTGATAGTAGAGGGCACAGACTGAACGAAATCCCGGAATAGTATAACCTACTTTAAATAGCTCCATTGATTTTTACCTTCATATAGAATGCAAATCCGATTACAACTACGGAATCATGATTCTCTACGCCAATACAACAGGATCCCTTTAGTACCGATTCTATCAAGAGCACAAATCGACTTTGACTTCCATATCTCGTAAAACATGGAACCAGAGAACCGCTATGCTACACCAGGATTACTTTTTAGGATCATGTAATCATTGACCCATGAAGCCGCCGTCTCAGAGACCGGTAAACAAAACGACGGCAGACCCGAGATTCGAACTACGGGACACCGAATATTGAACACACCCAAAGATACTGACCCAAACTGACATCCAAGCAGAATCGATTGAGATGGAGGTAAGCCAACCATAATCCCATGATTCCAAATTTTGTTCTAAAAGACTCACTGGTTTGACACTTGAAAGTTCAATTCACAAACGCAATGTTAAATGAATACAAATTGAGCACACCGATTTTAATCATCATTCATTGTGAAAAGTGGACAGCTGGATGAGTCAACAGTCAAAATCAGAATAAGTGTGTGCGAGAGAGAGAGAGAGAGAACATGCTCGTGCAACGAAGCGTTTAGCGACTAGGTCAATCTAAACCGCGTGGTGGAAAGATGACAATGCGAAGCCCAGTGGTTGGCAAAAAACAAGGTCCACTTGAAAGTTTACAGTCACATTGTGGAACACTGGGTTGTACTGCGTTTCAGACGAGACTTGGGATGGTAGCTCATGAGATAAGCCAGTTGACGATCGTTGAAAGACCCTTTCCTTTTGCTGAAACGAAATTGGAAGAAGCGAACTCAAAATTCACACATATAAACAGGCCACCACCTCAACAAGAGAAGAGTTCATACTATTAAATGAGTAAGCTCAATGGAGGAAAGTTAAACTAAAAAACGATCAATTTAATATGCCATTCGCAGGGATATAATGTGCATAGTAGCTTCAAAAAGAATTAGATTGGACTCAATGTAAAAAACTTCTCCATTCAATTTTGTTGTGTAATAAAGAATTTCAGACATTGTAGAGTAGAGACGGCTAGTCAAACTGTGGTTATGAAGTGTGTTTTGAATGGTGCCTGAAGACGCTTCTTAAGGTCGGTCGGCAAGGTTGATTACACGCAAAAGCGTATCTCGAATCCAAATTCAATGGCGGTCTTGTTGTAGGCGTATAAAAATGTGGATTGATACGGGAACATTGGTAATGCGACTGGGACAAACTGTCCCATCGAGGTTGCTTTGGTCATTCGGGACATTTGATGGTTGTTGGAAGGGCTGGGACATGTTGACTCGATTAGTTTGTGCCTAATCTTTAAGCAGACGATAGCCTATTAAGCCCCCCTTTGTCGCAGACATGATTTTCACGCAGGTGTGGCGGTCAAATGAAGATTTGGGATGCTGATACGAGTCTCCTTGATGGTATTTCACACAAGAGAGAGCCACTAGGTTGTCAGATTACCTCAGAACTCATTTGGTGATGAGCACATATATTACTGGGCTTCCACAAACAAAGCTGGTAAATGATAAAGGAACCTTTACATGACCGTGAAAGCCAAAAGAAAGCACTCTTGTTAAGATCTTTCCACCTATTTGCAAAACTTGATTGTTGTTTACAAATGCCAGACATATTGGCGTCTGAAACGACGCTGTCTTCAGTAGTATTATAGAGGCTTATAGCTTGTTAGGTTCATATATTCTTGTCAGGTTGGATGTCACTCGACACACTGTAAGAAGTGCGGAGTGATTTGCGAAGAGTGCTAATGACGAGCTGTCGAATGATACGAAGAACTCCACCCTCCGACAAAACACAAGAGCAAGAAGCGCCGAAGAGATCGAGGACGACAATTGCGAACTCGGAAGGATTGCATTGAAACGGTTTCAGAGACAATATCTTCGGAGGTATGAGAAGATGGACAACGTCAGCCGCAATCGAACGATATGCAATTCGTCAATGCCGGACAAACGAGCCGTGCATGGCGAGGGCATGAATTGTCACGGTTGGCACGAAATCGGCTGACAAATCAGATCACAGTGACAACCGGGACAGACATGTCGAGAATCAATGTTGTGATTGGTTCCAAATGTTGTCGTAGCCGGGGGTGGCAGTGGGGATAAGCTCCCACTGTTTATAAAATGCTCCCATATGGCATGCGTCTCAAATAGCCTCTGACAACCAAGTCCAGCTCTGGCCTGCACGAGTGGCTCTCCCAGCCCGGCGGAACTGCTTCTACCAACAGGAGAAGGGGCGAGGGCGAGTGACTGGCGCCTGAAAACCAGTTTGCTTCGGGCAGATGTAGCTCGTTAGCCTGGGAGGGCATTTCATCTAAGGGAAGGAAAACCCTGATTTTTAACCTCCGCTGCCTTGTGGGATACCCGATCGCGGGAAAGGCTTCGGGAGAAAACCCTGAGGAAAAACCTGGAACAGAGTCTGGTAGACCACCTCTTTCTGGCAACTCCCTGCTGCCTTGCAGGTCGCACTTGGTTGTGCAAAGGCTAGAGAAGCTGACTCGAACAAACGCCGAGTGGTGCTGGGGACGCCGCTTTGTACCCAAATTCCCAAGAATCTTCTTTGAAGCCGACTCATCCTCCAGGAGGAGATAGTCGCACAAAGTAAAGTAAAGTAAGTAATGTTGTGATTGTTTGTTTTGCTTTTTTAAGATAAGCATGCGGTTCGTTATGCAAAGAAATTTCAGTGCAATCGGTTAGAGTAGCTTTTGGTAACGCATCCAAAGTGTTTTTAAAACAAACGATCCACCGGGTCAATGAAACCCTATTGGCCGCTCGATCGAAAGCCTCTGAAATGATGTCGAAACTGCGCGTTGAATTATCCGAAGCGGATTTCTGCAGAATTGGTGGAAAGCACGCGGAGGTTTTGGCCACACAAACGGAGCGAATAGGAGAAAGACCGAAACGTAAGTTCAACAAGTTATTCGAGTTTTATAATAAACGTTCTTCAGTTAAATCTAATAAGTCATTATCTAGCAACCAGTATTCTAGTGTTTTGAATTTATCTAATCGACAACTTTCGCAAGCTGAACAAAGATTGTTGGAGAAGGGCTTGAATTCCTGCATAAGTAAGAGTTTTATGAAAGCTGAGGATCTTATCCCCTGTATTGAGGGATCATTAAATGCACTCCCCAACGAACAGGCAGACGCGGTAAGAAACTGTATCGCAGGTGTCATTAAAAACCAGGAACAAGGCGATGCAAACCTTGCTTCACACGAAAGACAAGCACTTCTTACGCTGAAACAAGATACAAATATAGCCATTACTAAGGCTGATAAAGGTAAAGTAACGGTAATTTTGAACAAAAGCGACTATTTAGACAAGGTTGGGGTACACTTATCAGAGGGTCCTTATGAACGGATAGATAATGGTAAAATGAAAAAGGTAATGAATAATAGCAAAACGGTAGTCTCTAGGTATTTGCGTGGCGTTGGGGAGAGTTTGGGAAAGGGCTTGTGGTATAACCTGTATCCCAAGTCTACTCTAACTCCTAGGTTCTACGGCCTACCTAAAATCTATAAAGAAGGCATTCCTTTAAGAACTATCGTCGATCGTATCGGATCACCTGCGCACGAGTTAGCTAGACATTTGGCTTATTTGTTGAAACCTTTAGTCGGCAAAGCAGCCTCGTTCATCAAGAAAGCATATGAGTTTTCAGCGCGCTTAAAGTCAGTAACAATTGATGACGATGAAATAATGGTTAGCTTGGGGTTAGCGCTTTCTTCACCAACGTCGATAGAACAAGTGCGTTACAACTGGCTAGACAGGCCTTGGAATCTGTTGCCAGTTTGTCAGATCGCACAAACTTGAGCGTCCAGCAAATTATCAACGGTGTATCGATCTGCCTAAGCATGAACCACTTCGTATTTAATGAGCAATTATATAGACAGAAAGAAGGGTTGGCAATGGGTTCACCGATATCTCCAGTACTTGTGAACATGTATATGGAGCATTTCGAGAACAATGAAGGGTTCAAGCCAAAATTATGGTGGCGCTATGTTGATGACACATTTGTTATCATCAAGCGAGATCAGTTAGAGGCAATCTTTAAATATTTAAATGAAATAGACCCATGTATTACTGTCACAAAGGAAGTGGAATCCTGCACAGGCACTCTTCCATTTTTAGACTGATTAGCACAAAAAGTAGACGGGAAAATAAAAACTTCTGTTTATCGGAAACCTATCGATACAGATGCTGTACTACGATACACTTCCGCTCATCCAAGACAGGTCTTCAGTTCCATAGCTTGTTCCATTTTCCATAAGATAGAACACCTGTGCAGTGACGAAAGGGAGCGAAAACAGGCGCACCGTGAAGCGAGCCAAAGGCTCATAGACCACGGTTATCCAAAAAGTTTTGTAAAACGCCAATTGATGAAGGTAAAATACCCATCCGAAAAATCGGAGAAAAATTGGCGGGATACAGTTTGTATACCGTATGTAAAATGCACATCTGAAGCGATACGTAGAATCTTGAACCAGGCGGCCTTACGCGTAAATTATAAGAAAGGGAAAACTATCCGTTCGGTTCTGATGCACCTCAAGGATAAGACACCTTTATCTAGCGTTACGAACAGCATCTACAGAATCAACTGTAAGGACTGTTCGCGTGTTTACATAGGGCAGACTTCCAGGGAAATTCACAAAAGAATTGAGGAACACCGAAAGCGTGTCCGGAGACAGCGCCGGGATGCGAGGGAATATCAATCTCTTATTCGTTTTAGATACGGGCCACAGTGTCGATCTAGACAATGTGGAAATATTGAGATGCGGTATTAAACCGTATAGCGAACGCCTACATGCGGAGGCGGTCGAAATTACCAAGATGGATGGGGCAGAAATATCCACAATCTGGCGCTCGGCACTGATGCGAAAGTAAATAGTTTTTATTCACCTTATACCTACTAGTTAATTAAACTTTTGTTTTTCTTCAAAAATAGCCTTAGCCTCGTTATTTATGTACTTTTACGTATGTGCGCCGCTGTGTCAACTGACCTTGACCGTGTTCACTTGTATCAGATTGACGTGGATACACACTGTGAAGAAAATCGACCACGGATCTTGGTCATTCCAACGAGACGTGACACAGTGTAGGCGTACTATAGGTTGTTTAGCGGTAAGGTCAACATAAGTGGTGGTGGGTTGACTAATATTTAGTCATGTTCCCTGTCTTGACTATCACCCTTGGTCTGACGAAGCTTCTGTGTCAGAAGTGAAGCGTAACCCAAAAACTGCTCTAACCGTGCGTAATGAACGCGTTTGACCAATCGACTTCTCTTGTGTTGTGGGTGAACGCAATTAGCGTTGGACTGGTTGACCTCACGGATTAAGCGAGACGTAATCAATATGCGTGCGCGCAACCCGGGGTAACGTGGTTAATGCTGACTCGAATGTTGCGATAATTCACCAGATGTTTGCTAGCGGTCATTTCCGGTCTCCCTACCCGCTACAATATGACACTGATGATGATTAACCAGCACGTTGTGAAACATGTGTTCTTCAAATGCGGTGGAACGACTGCAAGTTACAAACGGCATCCACTTGATGTGCTCCCAGCTCACGTTCGTGGTTGGATAGATTATCCTTAAAAGTACAAACACGGCAAATTTACCAGCCCACCCCAACCGTGATGCACTTTTACAGGGTTCTATCAGTTGTCCTGACCAGGTCGAAGTGAGTTCAAGGTCGCCATGGTGTCGGACGCCTAAGCGGGTGCTCAAGGGAGTGAAAATAACTTGCACTTGTAACGTAATTTGAAGTCCAATGAAACATCATCGTTGTACTCACAAAAAGTGAATTTCCCGTGTTCAACATACTAGCAGCAGCGTGTTGGAGAGGCGACCAAAACGAATACTGTTGCGATTCAATGATTATTACAAAAACGGATAATAGTTTACCAATTATGTTGATGTTATTGCAGTACACTGTAATCACAAGAAGAGAAATAACGCAGGAAACATGTAGTGTTTTCTGTCTAAAAACAATCCTCACCTATTCACAGTCAAACCCGGTACGAACTTGGAAGCACTGGATTGATAACAAGTGGCGAATAGATTATATGCAAGCAGCCTGGAAACGGTCATGGATTTACGTCTGTGTGAGAGAGGGGGGAGCCTGCCAATCCGCATAGTTTGTTCAAGTCCATTCGTTCAATTTCGGTCTTGTATATGGATTGGATTGTATTCTTGTGACTAGTTGGGTGTGCTGATTTCACACAACAGTGTGGTTCTAAAGTTCAAGCAATGGTGCTAGATTTCAGCAAAACCTGTTTGTGAGTACTGCTGTGGTACAGAGATTCGCTTTGTGCTTTCATTAAGAAACGTGAGTAAGCAAAGTTAGCGTCACACAGACAAAACAATTACAGAAATGTAAATACAGATAGATAGATGAATAACCAAATCGATAGTCGGATAGATGGAAATATGTGGAACACTATGCTGGCTCGCATAGACCGCTTCGTTACCTACCTCCGTATGAGCTCAATCGTGTCGGCGCAGGGCATACCCAGTTCCATTAAGGCCACAGCAACAAGGACGGGGGCTCTGAATTGAAAAAAAGCCAACATACAGCTGTGTTTAACACAAGATACGCTCAAAAGTTGAACCAACAACATAAACTCAGTGAAATAAAACGACAGCAAAAGCAAAACACATATTATTTGTTTTTCGGGATGAGATTATCAAAACTGATTTCGCACAGTGTGCATAGGGACCGGAGAACGTTTACACGTTCGGTGAGTGTACCTTGTCAAATCGTTTTGTAACCAGTGGATACTCTCTCGCGCGTAGAAGAGACTAGAAACGTTCTACATGAGAACGTTCATCACACAGCGCACATCCCATACAATGTGCAACTGATTATATAACCAAAAAAGTGACCACCTCACCTCAAATCGACGACACGCTCCGAGAAATCAGCACCTTTAACCATAGGAAAGCACAGACAAGCATAGGTTGGACTGGGAACAACACATACGATCCATATGGGTTTGATCTATTGTTTTTAATAAGAACGCTTGAGATTATTTGCTGCGCAAAAGGCGAAAGATGTTCCTGTGAGAAAACGGCGTGCTTTAACCTCGGAGAAGAATTTAATTAAGCGATGGGGTTAGCCGAGAAAAGAACAATGTCAATTCTATCCAGAGGCAAAACGGTGTGAAATGTTAGAGCTACTGACCTGCTACGCAGTCTTATAAGTTTCTACGATTCAGCGTGACTCGTATATTCGTCATTGACGGCAAATCAGGAAAACCGAGCGAAGCTAAACGCCGAAAATATAGCAAACACATCGGGTTTAATTAGCACACAGGAGAGAGCTATATTGATGGTGCATACACCGGTGACACAGAAGAGTAGCCGTGAAAGGTTTGTCAGAGCCATGGAAAGCTAGCAAAACAGATTCGATTGAATATTGCTGACAAGCAATGTGCATTCAGCTGAGAGCTGATCTGAGTCGTTGGTTGTAATTGGATTCGTCTGAGAAATCACGTGTAGCAGTCGGACCACTTAGTCAAGAGCGGTCGCGGTACGTTACCCAGTCAAATCTGAATGTATAATTAATCGAGTATTTCTCGTTTTCGACAAGGCACCTGCGTTTAGGAGCGATGCACTTAGCACACAGTCAGTTTGACGGCGTGTCAGTCGGCTAATTGCGATTCCGGTGATCGACATATTTATTTACTTATTTTATTTTTATTTAGCACGGATTAAGTTGCACCGTGCTCGACACTTTCTGTTCGAGAAAAAATAAATTCGTTATTTACATTCACTCAATGGAAAAGAATGTTTTTTATAACAAAACTGACTAACAATGATGAAATAAACCGATAATTACGGCAAACGAGTTATACAGATCATCGAATAACATTCTAGGAGGAAAAGGGGTTATTTGTAGGTCCATAAACCGAGCGTACAGCGGGAAAAACGGTAAGTAGTTGCGCAAATTCTAGCTGTGCTCTTAAACTGGTACCGATTTCCGACAAGAGAACCACAGAAAAAATAAAAACACTAAATTATTGGGAACTGTGGGATTTGATAGCTACAGAATCACTAAAAGAGCCAGCACAAACAGAGTGGAATGAGATGACTACATCTTGAAGGGAATCACTTGTTGCAAGACAGACTGAATGAATGAAAACAACGCCTGATTGTAAGACTTTAATGAACTAGAACATTTTAAAACATAAAGCTGCAAAAGAAACGAGCGCATTGGATGAGTCATTTAATAGTTATAATAAGAGCGTGAGAACATGACATTCTCCCCAGGCGTCAAGCCTCTCGCATTCAAAGATCTTACGGTCTAACTCTCTATTGCTGGAAAATCAAATGATCCACGTTTAATCTTAGTTCCACCTCCGAATGTTCAGAAGAACAAGGTTGTACAACTGCTCTGATTGTGAGCTGTAATTTCAAGTGACCGAGGTGTCTCATTCGTCGGACTAAGACGACGAAGTGGCACCGTCTCCTCCCAACCGTCCGGTAGTCGAATATGAGCGTACTGAGGATTGTTTTCCAATAGTCCCACTTCTTCCGATAGAGGTTCATTCTTTGAAGCATGTGTGTTTCTGCGGTAGAGTAACGGTCCAGGTTTTATGAGCCAGAGAAGAAGAGCTGTACCGAGTGGTGAGTGGCGATTATGCTTGAACATGCGCTCATGTGGTGTTTCATTAACGGCAGTGCATAAAAGTGATCGCATTGCATGTAACGCATCGGGAAGCAACCGTTCCCATTGTTCTGTTGATAAACAAGGACTTTGTTTTCCATAGGGTACCATTCGAGCGCTCCACTTGCCCGTTACCGTGAGCGTTGTACGATATCGTTCTGCTCGTTGCCACACCATGAGAGTATAGGAAGGATTTCAGCTCAGCAAACATGAATGATGAACCACAATCAGAGTGTATGGAAGATGACATACCGAAAACAGTTCAATGAGCCAATCAAAGACAGTAGCGCTCCAGATATCGGGATATGGTAAAGCGAAAGGAAAACGATAGAACTCATAGACAATAGTTAACAAATAACGGTTTGGGTTGCAGAAGGTATCGGTCCTTTAAAATACATTTGCTGCGATTTAGAGTCAGTCCATATTTTTCAAATACTTGCGGAAATTTGTTAAAGTTAACGTTGTGCTCCATTCCATCTCGAACCACATATAGTAATGTTATCAACGTAAACGAACGTTCCTTGAAGAGATTCATCGCGAATTAATTCGTCCACGGCACGCTGAAAGCAGGCGACTGCGTTGGTTATCACAAAGGCAATATAACGGAATAGATACGAATTTCACACGCCACAAAGGCAGTATACTGTCGTTCATTCTGTTTTATTGGAACCTGGTGTTATGCACTCTGTAAATCAAGTGCACTGAAAACAGTGGAGTGTGAGATTTTCTCAACCAAGTCGTCGATTCGTGGCATCCGATTGACTGTCTGACTGTAGACAACAACCATGCGTTTTTTGTTTTTCATTCGTTGTAACCAAAACTTGTACTCGCCAAGGTGATTGAGAGTGTTCGGTTATCTTATCATTGAGTAGTTTGGTTATTTCTGACCGGATAAAAAGTTCATCTATGCGACTATGCTTTCTAGACTTTGTAGATGTGGGACGGCAATCTGGTTGTGAATGAGTGAAAAGTGATGCTGGCGGTAGCAGAGCAACCGACAAACTGCAAAGAGAAAATGGTGGTTTCGTTCCTTCAAACGGTATTTCGTTGAAGAAAATCGTGTTCTAACAATACGTCGGCGCAAAGAATAGGAAGAATGGATAGTTTAGTATTTTGGTAGATGTCATTTTTATGCATGAGGGAGACAAAACAATGACCCTTCGTGTTGCTCGGCATGGAAGTTGAGGCTAATATGATTTGATTAATAGATTCGTGGACGGGCCAGTGATTATGTTGCACTATTGTTTCAGAAACGAATTTTCTAGTATCTAATAATGCTTGTAGAGATACACCATTAACAATTATTTGAGCAATTTCTTTGGTAAGACTGGATAGGGCTACAGCTGTGGTTATAGAAAAAGAAGGAAAAGGAATAGCAGAAGACACACGTTTCGATTTGTCAGCAGAACGACAAACATTTTGGAAGTGTCCTCTTTTTCCGCGTGACTTACATAGAGCATCTTTCGCAAAGTATTTATAACGCGGATGACGATGTTATCCACGAAAGAAACGATTAATACGAACTATTGCAACATTTTCCAATGTATGTTGATGATTTCGAATAACGGTGGAATGAGTTGAGCCAACAACAGCTGCACCGTGGGAATTGGGACTAGATTGAATAAAGGAAAGCGACTGTCGCTGAGCGAGATCAAGTGCTCTCGCCTGATTGAAAGCAGGGTTCACATCAAGTGATTTATGTTCTAATGATCTTTGACGAATAGCGTCTTCTTGCTTCTGTTTCGCGCTGAAAACCTTAAAATTGCAATCCTTTGCCAAATTACGTAGCTTCTGCACGAACTGGCCGAGATTTTCAGCTTGTGATTGTTTACGAATAGCCAGTAAATGACGTGAGAAGATTTTATTTATTAGGTTGAACGTATAATGACTGCAAAGCAGATATGGCAGTTTTATAACCATGAAATGAGTTTGTTTCTTATATCTGTCTAGGCCTGGGCAACCTGACAGTATCTTAGCCCATGTGTAATATGTGAGTGTGCAGCACTTTGCGTGGATCAAGCCTGTGTTATCATACATTCATACATACACAGGAAAATACCCGAGGAAAGCGATAGACACATCTTAATTATATAAGACAGATCACAGCTCATTTACTTCTGAAAGGTGCGAAGTGTAATCTGCAGTGTATCCTGTCCAATGATTTTTCTATACGCATGTGAACGAGTATGTCTACGACACCAACAAAGGTCCCATTTGAAAAGCAAATATCGTATTTGAACTAAATATTAGCCACCGGTATGTCACCATTTGATGCGTCTAGTGAAGCGTCAACTGAACTAGTGGTACAGAAAATCAACAATGTTATTGAACATCAAAGACCCCCATAAAATGGGCCGATGAACTAATTGCTCAAAACAATGCCCAAATTAGTTCGGGTACTGTTGGGCAAAACCGCTTAGCCTTAAAGGTATTGAAATACGCGGTATCAAAGGCCAATCAAACAGCTTCGAAATAAGGTATTGGACTATGAAATGTATGTATGAAATCACAAGTCGGGACAAGGCAAAGAGCGGCAAAGTCATAGACTACACGTGGGATAAGACATTGTCGGTCGACCACTCCCAACAAACGTGAAAGAATATCGTGATAGAAAAACCAGTGAAAATTTAACGTGCTGATGTTGATCCACTGGTTCACGAAACTTAATTGTTAAGTTTCCGCACTTTGGGATATTTTTCATGGTTGTGTGGCAGTTAAGCAACCGGGGTGAGTTTGAATTGAAATTGCTACTGATTAGCCCGATCATCTACACTACTCACATGGTGTTTTGTGCCCGTTTGCGAATTGCTGGGAGCTTTTGATCGTATAATTGCTTGTTGCTTTGCTGGCTTCAGCCTGCCTTGTAGCCTATTCACGGTTAATGGAGTGCTGGCTAAATTTCATGTTGCCCGATCTCCTACAAAATGGTCGTATATATTTAGCATGTTGTGGCTGGTCTTGGGCGGGTGTGTGGTTTACACGGGTTCACGGATTATATGCCTCAAGCTGTCGCGGGCTTCCGCAAATCAAGCGACCGAGCGTTGGTCAGTCAAATCGCTTGTCCTGTACACTGGGCAACAATCGTGGTGATGTTGTCTGTTTGTCTATACATGATTATTTGAATGCAGTTTGGGCATATTTTGCTAAAACACTTGCTTGATGTGCGCGATAGGAAAGTGACACACCGACACACCTTATCCCGTTATGTCCCAAGTTCCCATATTGATTGCGGCGCCATTTTTCGTCGTACGTGCTATATTTCTTTGGAATTCCCTACCCCAACATGTGGTGGACTCTCCTTGCATGGCGATGTTTAAAGCGAAATTGTACGTATGTATGAATGACAAGCCTGATCCAGGCAAGTGCTTGGCACAGTCGAGACTGCACTTCTTCTAAGGATACCAATCATTTGTAATTATTAAATTTTAACCATAAATCCTTACTTCCTTGCTAGGGCCATTTGGAATGACTAAGCAGTTCGATTTAGGAGGAATAATCTCTCTGGCAGTGCTTGCAGTCATAGGCAGTACTCGTTCGATCGGCGCCAGCTGCACACTGACGGTGTGATCAACGGTAAGCAGCCAAGAGCAGTATCAGCTCTTCTCCAGCTTGCAGATGATGCTTTACACAGTGCTTACAATGTGAGCTGTCAAGTGCAAGTTTTCCCCGAACGGTAGGATTAATGTCAAGATCTTTCGTGTTTATTTAGCAAACGTCTATGTACTGCAACTCCGGTTTGCCGGAGAATCGACTTTCTAATTCCAACTCAACATAGAGTAGATATTTGCGAATGGAATAATTTTTTCCATTCTGTACACATGACCTAGCCAGTATATACAAACGCTGTCGTAGTAAAGTGAACATGCTTTGTAATGCAGCTCTAAAAAGCAGTTTAGCATTCATTACTTTATTCATCCAGAATATGTTCAAGAATGTACTGGTCTAGAAAATTAAAGATCAGATCTCAGCTCTGTTTGGAAGCGTCGGGTCAATCGAGCATTAAATTTACAGCACGATTTAACAATGGCCACAGACGTCCATGGCTAGCCAGGTGGGGTCAGCGTAACATGTTTTTTTTCTTCTTCTAGAGCCTGCGTAGGCAGATGATGCGATTGATCTTGCGCGATGTCCGTTTAATAGTTTTTTTGTATTTTGTTACTGAGTTATGGGCAAGTTGCTGGGATACGCGAGCCATGCCCAACCTGGACAGATAAAAACCAAGTAGGCAACCGAATGTCCCTGATTAATGTTTCTAGCAAATTAGGCAGTTAACTAAAAGAGGTCTGCCAGTTCTCAAATTAGTTTTCGGGTAAATGCAGTGTTTATGTTTGAATGACTGTGCAGATTCGATTACGAAGGTAGCCAAAACATTGCATACGTTGAGAACTGGGTTGAACGCAGTAAAATACGGAATCAGTTTAAGAAGAACTGCCTAATCATTGAAATCAATGTCGGTATCCCACGCATGAAAAAATTCCGGGTTTTTATAAAGTTTTCAAACTGTACCTCACGGTTAAATTAAATCCGCAACTTTAACAACAAAAGCGCGAAATTACTGCTTCAATCGGAGAGGATATAAACAACAATATTTTCATCCAACAAGACAATGATCTACGCTCATAGTTATGAGCAAATAAAGCGATTATCAAGGAAATATAAAAGGTGTAAACACTTAATACTATAAACTATGAAATAGGTAGTTCCATAGTATTCACGTATTTTGAAATAGAACACATTTCAAAGCATTGCAAAAATGTGAATGAAAAAGAAAATGCAACTACCTGCCATATCCCGCAAGGCAGTGAACGGCAACAAATCCAGCAGACATTTGTTTAGGAGTTTTTCCCGAGGAGTCGGTGAAGCGGAAACGTAGCAATTTGAACCATTCCTCCAAAATATTGTCTGGTGGAGGAGATCCATCACTAAACTCCCAATGCTGGAAATGTCAACGTGTATAACCGGGTGTTGAATTCCATGATGATAAAATCCAAAGTTATGAAAGAATAAAAATTAACTAACGGAATAATGATGATCGTCAAAGTCCCCAGGATAGTAAACACCGATGCAACGAAACATGGCAAGTTTATACTACAGAAAAAATTACAACCCTCAAAAGTGATGCTTGTAATAATCTATGGTTCATACATCAGGACTTTTCTTGATATGGATTGTCACTTCGCTATCCAAGCTTCTTTGGAAAAAGTTTAGTGGTCGAATGGTCTTCATATGTTTACTTATGAGCATCGAAATAAGCAGTGGAACTTATATCCCTTGCGCTATCAGCGTAGTCTGTTTGACCTTCTCGAAACCCACCGAATTTGTCCGGAGAGTTGGGCGAAAAACGAGAGAACTGTTGATCATACCTCCAAGTTGAGGGAAACCGAAGACACTATGGATTACAGTGTAATTCACCTTGTCTACTCGGCTGGTCAACAAGTAGAATTTATTGCACCAACAAGTTGTGTTTTTAGAATCAAATGTGGCGTTTAATTCATTTTAGACTCCTGCCGGCTTGGTAGACATTGGTAAGCCGATCCTGTCTTCACTTTTAAGGCATTCTCTTATAATAGTTTTCGTTTAAATTAAATTCACACAGGATTAGCTTCTCTGCTTCTATGAAGAAAAAGAGCATGATTTTAACCACATCACCAGAGTGAATTTCGACCGCGAAAAGGAATTATATGAATCTCAGCCAAGAATACAGATCGCTTTAACAACATCCAGATTAGATTACACCGGTTGTACGCCAGTTGAGCAAAAATCAATTTTCGGCTGCTCTCAGAACGACATTAATTCACTGTATGCTTAAATTTTGATTTTGTAGTCTATTAAATACCTTTTATCTTCATGGACATCACATTACAACCAGATGAAAGCACAGTTGATGTCGGTCCTGAGTTTGGTGTTACAGCGTTGGAAGATTGCCTCACGCAGTCGCGTCTAATATGGCACACGCCATATAAAACAGATCGGCTAAAAAGCTAACATAAACTAAAATCGGCTTTGATTTCACGTACTGCAGCATTTGATGAGAATAATATCCGGTACAGAACTTGGCACAGATATATAAACGTACAGCAATCATGTGCTCTGCAGCTAATGGCGTGTTAAATTGATTTGAAACCGGCAGTGAGCAGCATGAAAAACACGATGGAGTCACACTTCTGTTTCTATTTTTATTTCTCATATCTGTCTAGGTCTGGGAAACTTGACAGTATCTAAGCATACGTACGGTCTATGACCATACAGTAATTTTTCTTAGCCAGACTTGTGCTTTCATATATAGATAAATGGACCTCGGAAAGCAAAATACCGTCAGAGAATACTGGCCACAAGCATGAATAACAGGAAATCACGCCACTTGGCGAGTTTGTGGATGCAGAAACATTGCTGACCTCACAAACCGGATGTATGAAAACCATAAGCACACCCTTGTCGCTATAACTGTAACAAAATTGTTTTACTGTACATAACAATTGACCTTGATAATTCACTTTCCGTTGATTCATGTTCCGTGATTGCTACTACATTGTCCACTACATAACCTTTCGAAAAATCAGCTTCCATGCATTAGAGTTTGCGAGTGATTCACTAACACCGTAACTAAAAGAACTAAGTTGACACATTTGAACCGTGAAAAACTCTTTGGTCAGAGCCCAAAACGGTGGAAACTGCCGTAGAACCCGTTCATGAAATAAAAATAACATCAGCGGGCTCTATAACTAAAAATATGGTGGTTCGGCGAGCTATTGATGCATTAAAGATTAATGTGACCAAAACGTTCTATGTTGCATATCTATTGGTTTCGAACTGTTTTGAATTATGCGTCCTTGATTAACTGGAATACAACTCGTAATTTCAACTATGATTACCAGAAGAGTAAACTTTTCTGCGATATATACTCAACGATCAATTGGAAATATCAAAACGCCGTCACGTAAGAACTTCCAATTTTCTTGAAGTGAAAACTATTTTGAGTTGTTATTTTCGTATCTTTGATGCTGTTTATCTTGATTCCACACAACCAGAACAAACACAGTGGCACAAAATACTAATAATGATCGCGCCAGTTCTTTTTCTTATTGATCGAGGCATGGGGAGCAAATCCCGTGTGAGCTTCATCACTAAATTATCCTGGACGATGGATCCAAGAAAACAGACAATCTCGGGGAAGGCAACCGTAACGGCTAACCATTGTCCACTAAATTACCAGGAGTCAAACTAAGCCTTGAACTTCACTTATGTATGCAACTATACAGCATCTTGCGGCAATGCATCCCATGCAATGATCATTCGAGTGAACAGCGTGAAGTGCGCCGGGAGTCTCATCGTTCTTCGCTCTTGTAAGGTCAACCCGTGATATCCCAGAAGAATTCGTCAGGTAACAAGAAGGTCGAAGCGTCTACGTCTAAGCCATAGTGTATTCAGACGTCACTTGTCAAAACGTTTCTTATAAGTGAGCAAATGGAGACCTTTCACCATTTTTGTTGATCTCCGCTGAACTTCCCCGAGAAAAGCTTTCACATGATTTTATAATGGCTAGCAGGCTAGCAGAACGTATTCATGAAGAGGACTGATATGTGAGCTATAGATTTACATTGAACATATCCGGAATAAGCAGTAAAAAAGATCGCCGCACTGCCTATAACATCAGATTACCAGCGAGTGCTTTACGAGAGGTTTGCGCATTTGTCTTCAAAGAGTCCGTCACAAGTACTCCCAGATCTCACTCACATTGTAGACTTGATACAATTACCGTCAAGAAAGTACGGCCTCATTATCGAACCAGATCCAATGTGTATAGCTGCAAACTTCGTTGGATTTACTGATAGTTGGCAGCGGTTGAACCAGTCTTGTAACTGATTTAATTTCCTCTGCAAAACTTCCCCGTAATCACTTGTATCAACCTAGCCCGCCATCTTTAGATCGTCAGTAAAAAGCAAAGTTTCCATTAAATACAGCGGGCATATAATTGACAAACACTTTGAACAGGAATGTTTCGATAACTGAACCTTGTTATACTCCTGACGTGACCAGGATAGCATCTGATCGGATTCTATTTGCTTTACTTACTTTACTTTATTGCGACTATCTCCTCCTGGAGGATGAGTCGGCTTCATTGGCATCACGGATTGCAGCCGCCCACGCTCGGCGGTTAGAAGCGAGATCCGCGCAGATTGTAAGCCAGGTCCGGTCCCACGTGCGCCATCCGTAAACCGATCGTAGGCGAAGCAGCTCCACGTCCGATCTCACGGTGGCGAGCCAAGTCTTCACTTGTCCTCCGCTACGACAACGCCATTCTGCGCAGGGTGTCGGCGATAGTGTCATCCTGGTTAGTTCAGCGTTCGAGCGTCTCAGGATGTGGCCAAACCATCTCAGTCGGTGTTCCCGCAATATCGAACTCAGGCGAGGGATATCAAAACAACGGTGGCGAACCTCGTCATTCGTTACCCGCTCATCCCATCGAACATTGAGGATGCGTCGGAGACACCAGTGGTCGAAAACCGCTAGTTTCCGCATATCCTCCACCCGCACAGGCCACGTCTCGCATCCATAAGTGAGAACTGGGCGAATCGCCGCTATGTAGACGCGCAGCTTTGTACGTCGGCTGATTTCTCTACGGCTGAATAGAACCCAACGTAGTCGCGAAAACGCCGTGCGCGCAGCTTGTACACGGGTCGGTATCTCATCCCTGGCTTGGCCTGACGGTAGCACGCACGAACCAAGGTAACGAAAAGTGCTCACCATCTCCAAGTTCTCGCCACCAATCTTCAGAGGCAGATGAGGTCCTGTGGAGGTGGTAAAATACTTAGTTTTGCGCGTGTTGATTCGTAGCCCCAGCATAGAAGCAAATGAGCTGAGGCGTTCCAGGGTCGTCTGAAGCGTTTCAGGATCATCCCTCAAGATTACGATGTTGTCGGCATACTCCAAATCGGCAATCGAAACGCTCGGACTCAGTATCACACCAGCGTAATCTGAAAGCGCCTGCTTCATTGTCCAATCGATCGCGAAGTTGAATAGCACCGGGGACAAAGGACATCCTTGCCGGACACCAGTTCTAATGGGGAATGTCGAGGACACCATTCCATATGCGCGTACGCGGCTCTTCGTGAACGAATAGTACGCTTGCATCATGCTGACGAAATCTTCCATCTACTTGCGTGCATATCCAGTGATACCAACTGCCTAAAGTTCGGGTAGCAGACGGCTATGTCGTATGAGATCAAATGCTCTGCTGAAATCAATGAATATAACATCCATTGAAGGCGCAGCATTCACCGCGGCGGCCCAACCTTCCCGCGCCGTGAGGTTTGCCATGCATGAGCGATCTCTAGTAAATCACATGCTGATTTTATGCAAACTGGCCCGATGAACATGGGAATGCCTCTAATTGATCCTTCACCACATCCTCTAGCACCTTTTTGATCACGGATGAAATGGTGACGGGTCGATAATTTTCCGGCAGACTTAGTTCTCTACCGTCGAACATAAGCTCAATGACACTGAGATTTCATTTCGTTGAAAGTTTTCCTTTTTCTAAAGATTTAGCGAAAAGTATGCTCAAAGGTTCCATCAATGTATCAGTAATCGTCTTCTGCAATGCGGTGTGCACTTCGTCTGGATCTGGCGCCTTTTTAATGCCAATGCCAGTCAAGGCTATTCTAATTATATATGAGTCGACCATAATAGTTGATATACCTCACTCGAAACCGGTTACAGCAAAAAGTCATCATTCTCCATCGGATAAACAGAATAAAAGAAAGAATTTGACAAAACTATAAAGACATAAGCCCGAAAGAGAAACATTTGAAATCAATATAGAAGACATAAACATTATGTCCTTGAAGAGTTTGTGATAAGTTATTTAATTGATGTGATGTGATGTAAAATCACAAGCCTGATCCACGCAGTAACGCACAGTCAGAGACTGTTCGTGGGCTAAGATACTGTCAGGTTATTTACTTGGTATTGTAAAGTTCTACTAGACGAGGAATCGCACAACGATTTTCAATATAATTTCGGACCGACGAAGTTAAAAGATATCCTCAACGTTTCATGAGTCTGAGAAGCCGTGATACGGTTAAATCACCACTAAAAATACCTAATTTAATTTTCAAAAAGAATTTTTGCTAGCTTAAAACCAATTAACAAATAATAACACGAATCAACGAAATAACCAACGAATCACAATGGAAATAAAACAACCTACATGGACTTTGATTCCAGCTTTTTCAAAATCTTCCGTTGGATAGCGGTCTTCGCAAACTCTTACAATATCCGTTACGTGTAATCGGGAACATTCCTACTAATGATATTTCAAAATTAAACTTTTACCTCAACGAAATATGGAACACTTTGCTTTGATGGCGAATCCATTATTATCAACTTGACACCTTTAAACTCAATCTGAGTAATGACAGGCAACCTAAGTGTTCGGGCGCCCATCACGTAACGGAGAGGTTACATCGCAAGCTCGAATTGATCCGCTCAATTAAGGCCATGAGAAGATATAAATAGAACATTTAAACAAAGTTACAATCCAAGGATGAAAATAATTATTCTAATCAGCAAATCAGCTCTATTGCCGATCAACATTTTAACTGTATATTTTCTACCCGACGTTCAAACAGTCCAGCGAATATCACTCTATATGATTTAAATTGAAATGTACTGAACTGAATGATAATCAATGAGGTTATCAATATCAAAAAAGGGGATGGGTGGTCAATTGAAAACAAGTTCCCAGATATTTTAGGACGCACGCTTGAAAAACTTGTATTGCTCACCAAGTATGCTAGATGTGATATTCTATGTAACACTATTAAAGAATGTGGGAAAATCCGAGCATGTATAATTCGATTCGGAAATACAAACTAACGCATTACTTTGGGCTTTGTGAGATATTCCTGCACAATTCGTCAGTGCGTGTTAAGTCTGTTTGGAAAACTGCAAGCAGCTTGATAATAAAAAAAACGTTAATGTATATAAACTTACGTTCATAATTATTAAGAAATTTAGCGAAGGAATGTAAATCATTCATAAATCCGCCTTAGAGCGATGGCTGATAAATTGATGCTGATATCGCCTATGGTTAAAAAAATGTGCTTTTCCATTGTAACCTTCATTCTTGAAAATAGCCCGGTTTACATCATATGTACAGCCTTATGCCTGAAATGTATAATGTATACTACTTCCGCGAGCCATGGACTTGTGCTGGAAATCGAGATGTTGTTATATCGAGGAATATATAAGGACATTGGCCAGCGTTAGCCCACAATAGCTGTGAATGTCGTGCGTGTTCAGTCTTTGTCTCTTGAATCCAGGTCTGAGGATTATTAGTTGTCGAATCGTTATTTGGATTCGCAGGATCGCACAACTACAATTACGTTTGCGATAGGTTTGTATCGTGGATGGCCGTCTTGTTTAACTGTGCTTGAAGATTTTGTTACGAAGTCCATCGCAATTAGCTTGTGGTCAAATGTGATGCACCTTGCTCGTCCGTCATGAGTTTCTGCACGGCTGGGGCTGAGATTTAAGATACATTTTTATGCGTTTGTTTAGCAAGTTAGCCGTTAAGTAGTGCGTCGATGGTGTCAGCATTAGGGGGCTGTTTGGAATGATTTTTAAAGGTCACCTTCTCGTTTGTTTTGGTGAACCTCTCGAGCCGTTCGGAGATCGTTTGTTTTGGTGAACCTCTGAGCCGTCCTCGGAGGAAATCGATAGCATTTCGCATATTTGGCACTCAAGTAGGATTCCTTGGTATGAGATATGAACACCTTCCAAAAACCACGAACTTATCAAGTCCTGTATGGTTCTGCGTGGTGTACATTTGATAGATAGCGATGTCCATGGGCTAGTAGAGGTAAGTATTTGCATGAAATCCACATTGGTGAGGAAGGGGATGGTTTGATTGGCTTGCGAAAACCTGTAACGTGTTGTGCTATTACTGAAACATACCTAAGTACATATGAAATCTCGTATATTATTTCGTAAAGGCGTTTTAGATGGTTTTCAATGTTCCTTCTGTGTCTCTTCACCGCACAGGATTCTCACCGTGGAAATCTTTATTCTCTCGTCCCATTTATCACATATTTTGATTCGAACACTGCAAACTTTATAAGATATTTAAATAAAATGCGCAAAGACTTTCAAACAAATTGGCCGATTTATTCCAGAGAAGCTTTTACCACTCACTTGACATTATCACCGTTAGAGAAACCTGTTACTAATGCCAATTGATTAATACGGAGTTATCCATTCCAGATGAAATTTGATTACCAACGATTGACAGAGAATTGGTGGTAGTGTTGCACGTGACTATCTTAATCACCTCCGGTGCCGTCCAATAGACAACACAGAATTTACCCTGGACGGTGTAATTTGGTGTTCTTTAACGCTGATATCTGGTAAAGTTTGCATGATTGGTTTGGTCCACCGCATCCTTTCAACTAAAAAATCGTAAAACGAAAGGTTGATTCAAACGCTTTAGAGTTCGACTCGCACTGAGCAAGCAACAATCCTTATTATGGGTGGTTTTAACTTGCCAGCCTTGATCTCAGTGACGATCACTTCCCACATTCGCTCGAATTCCGACATAGGGCTGTACTAAATTCCGTCTCTTTATACAACCATGTTCCCGACTGCACAAGAAGAAGAGGTTCTAAACACTTATCCGTCTCGGTTTCGGTTTTAACATCGGAATAACAATCTGTCGAAGCGATTGGATTCCTGGCTATAATGGCATTTATTGACTATGTTTGAATTACTCACCAATCGATTGCCCTGAATAAGGTGGCTTGCTGGGTAAATAAATTGACCTTGAGTAAAACACTCGCCCAGACTCAACATTAGCAAATAAATCACATAAAAAATTCTGATGCTAGTTTACGTGATCGGTATACGCGTCAGTGGGAGCAAGCGAATTATCTCACTGGGATCTTTTGGAATCGACGGATCAAGAAGTATCTCCCAACCTTGCAGAAAAGGTAAAAAAAATGGTTAAAGCCAGAGAGAAA
>JACCGJ010006957.1:0-24807 GCA_013407085.1 Atriophallophorus winterbourni | reverse complement strand
GATTCAAAGTTGTAATGGTCTAAAAAGCAATTAGCTTAACAATAACCATAGGATGGAGTTATGAGGTATATACAATAAAAAAAGAAGAACAGGAAAACTCATGTAGTGTAAATCGTATCAAAGTTTGGGTTGTCTCTCAAGTATTTGTCCAATTTAGCTTTAAAAATATCCAGGTTGGCTGAGTGTGTAACAGTGGAGGGGAGGGTGTTCCATGTGAAACTTACACGTACAGCATACGAATATCTTCGACAGTTCAGTCTTGAAGTGGGAATAAGCACTGAAAGTTCATGTTTCCGACTGGCACGGGGTGGCGAGCGTGTGAAACGTTTGGACAAGGGATGGTTAGGGACGTGCATAATATTGTACATCAGTATGAGGTCACCTCTTAGTCGACGACAGCGAAAGTCGAAAAGATTGAGACTCCTCAAACGTTCTTCATATGGTTTAGCAGCTAGTCCGGGTACAAGCTTTGTGGTTCGGTGGTAAATACGCTGCAGAAGATTGATGTCTTTATGAATCCAGGGTGACCAAGCCTGAACAGCGTACTCCATCGCTGGTCTCAGATAGGTGTTCATGATACGGGGCACCGACTGATTGGAGAATCTGCCGAAAATTCGTCTCAATAACGCCAATACTTGTGACGCCTTTTGTATGCCGCTTTGCACTGCAGTGAAGTCTTCAGACTTGAACTGGTCCAAACACCCAAATCCTTCTCTTCAGTTGTCCAGACGAGTTGGTGGGACCCAAGAGTGTAGTTGTAATTAACAGTCTTTCCAATGTTTAACGCCTTGCACTTTTGGAAGTTGAATGGTAGTTTGTTTCTCAAAGACCAATCTTGCAATGTGTTTAGATTGAAACTGGAATAACTTACCAATTTGCAACAACTTGCATTTTTTTGAAATTGAATGGCAGCTTATTCCGTACCGTTCATTCATGGAGAGCATCTAAGTTACTTTGCAGCTGTACACATTTCGCAGTCGATTTCATCCGCGTCCAAAGTTTAATATCATCAGAAAAGAGAATCAACTTGCATAAGAGCGTTACCGATATGTCGTTAATGTAAACCAAGACAAGTAGTGGCCCGAGGACGGAACCTTGCGGAACGCCCCTAGAGGCATCAATAACCCGTGATGGTATCCCGTTGATTTGAACGATCGCCTTGCACCGTCTGGGGTAACTTTCAGGCGATAAGAGTAGCTGTCCGTATATGATAGATCAAACAACTTCTACAATCATATTAACATTTAAGTGCTAATGTTAATTTGGTACAGTTTGAAAACCATGATCGAGCGCTACAAACAGTATATTTTGCTATTCAACCTAATGTATATCACAGGAAGTAGGGTGACAGGACGGTAGTTTTCAGGATGTGAACGTCTATCACCTTTGTAAATAGGTGAAATTACCCCTGTCTTCCACTCTGTTGGCACCACTCATTCGGTTAGTGAAAATTTAAACAATTCATTTAATTGTTCACATAGCTGCTGGTAACAGGATTTTCGTTACGTTGGTGGGATTCTGTCCACCCAAGGGGATTCCTAGAGTTTGTTCGTTGCAAATTTCGGTGTATAATCGCTGAATTGATATCGATCTCAGTCAGCTGCAGCGACACAGTTGATAGAAGTAACTCTTCATTTGATCAAATCGTTAACGAGCAAAATACTTTAGTATAAAATTGAGTGAGCGCATCAGATGTTTCCTTTACTGAAACTGTTCAATAATCCTCAGTAAGCACAGGATTAACCCCGGTTTCACGCTCGATCGAGCATTGATAATCCGATAGAGAAATTTGGATTTCCTTCTATTTTCTAAAATAGAAAGCGATGGTAATATTTCTTGTCTTACTTTGTTTCGAGTTCTGCAAAATTGTTGCCAATGAAGCATCAGTCCTAGTATTTATGTGTTAAACCCAAGCAGAGTTCCTTTACCCGATCCAATTTCGTGTAACTACGAGGCTTTAGACGAAATTCGCTTGCCCGTCTTTCATCAACATATCGCCAACTTTGTTAAACTGAAGTCTTTCTTCGAGTGGGGTTCGATGTGTTTCTATATTGTGATAATCAATCACTCGCCAATTTACTAACACAGGGGCTTCACATAAACTCGCGTAGTCGAATATTCTGAATATTTTTGCGGACTGACATTACTCTAGCGCTGTCGACGTCGGGCCTTTCACGTTTTTTTCTGAAACTAGCTGAGGTATTTTAGTTGGCGACTTTGTGCCAGTCTCGGATGATTTTGCAATGAAAAGCTGCTATATGATCTCAGCCCCGGCTTCGGTATTTCCCAATGTAACGTTTTCTAATGATCAGTTTCTGTACAGTTTTAGTTCGGATCGCACGGCATCCGCCATGCTAATTGACAAAAATGTAACTTTATGTGGATTTGAGCCTTTTCCCTGATAGTTCGGTGAACAAGGTATTATGTATGTGTCGACGACCACAGAAATTTGTGAACCGATCATCTTGGCAATAAATTACCACTGTTTATGATCGGATATTTTCTTCCTTGTTATAAGCTTAAGTAGTTGATCGCACGATGTTGAAAATATAACCAGTCGATGGGGAAGAATAATATATTTGCAACTTTAATCGATTTGAGTACTTGAAGAGTATTAACATCGTTGCAGGCGTAAATTCAATATCGGAAAAGTACGATAAATCCGAAGTTTCTCGTATTATCGAATACCGCTACGAGAGTGGTCTATCCGGAAAGCTGACTCGAGGGGATTCCGTGGTACGTGCTATATTTATTTGGAATTCCCTTCCTCAACATGTGCTTTGCTCTCCTTGCCTGGCGATATTTTAAACGAAATTGGAAAAGGACATCATTCGTGAGCCAAGTATTCGATATACTCTAATAGTTATTTACTATTATTTTTCACATTTTCATTCATGCTGTAAGCAATTGGTGTTGTGTTAACCTTTTAAACATAAATCCTTGACTCCATGATTCCACGTTATGTGATTTGAATTTTTTCATATCTCATGACAGTAGCTTCGACTTACATTTGATCCCGTTGCATGTTCTGTAGAAAATTGTTCTTAGCCAAAAGGTGGAAACTCGATATCATTAATTGCGGATTATGCGCTGCGCCATTTCAGTGGTATTCTCACTATATTCCCAACCGGGAAGACGATACATTGGAGGTTAATGCGAAACTCTACAAAGAACTTTGTTTCCTTTAGTAGTATGAAATACTCCAAGTCTGGATGGATTACAAGTGTGGGGTCTAATCAAGATTCAGTATGCGTAAGAACGAGGTTTCAATTCGAAGACAAATCAGAACTAGAGAAGTTCTTGTTAGTCGCAGACGCAAAAAAGATGTCTGCAATGGAATCCAGGTTTGGAAAAATTTATCGCTTACCCTTTCAAAAAATCGACCGGACGCACAAGATGTTCAATGATTTTTAAGCAAGCAGTTGTTGAGTTTACTGCAAAGTCTATCATCAACTATCAATTAGTTAAATCAATGCTACTCACCATCATTTGTTTGCAAATTTACTTGAATTTCGTTCTACAGTTCCGCTTGGATCAGTAGAATAGATCTTTATTTTACGTTCAGTTTCTAGAAAGCCAACAACAATATCTGCGACCAACTTAAGTCGTGTCCGTGGATTCGGTTGACAGGCCCACCTCGTGGAACTGCTTGATTCCCACAAAGCTATGGCGCCATTTTAAGGGCCTTTTGCGTTCAAATGATAGAGGAGGTTAAGGCGTAGGATAACCTTTCACCGCCGTTGCACACCTGTGTAAGGCAATCCTAAAACAATGTCCTGATTATTTTCAAATTTGTCATGAGTGACGTACTCCAGGGTGGTTTTAACGGTTTATCTACTTGCAGGTAGTTCAGCTGCATACGCCAATTGAGTTCAAAACATGTTCCATAATCGCAGAATTTAGTATCAGTGGTCGGCATTCTCTGTGATTGAAGGATTATATATTGATTCGCTAAATTTGCTATCACATCCTAATTTGAAGACCTCTAGTTGCTCGCTGGACGCAAACAGAATGACCATTGCAGTATATTCTGTAGACACAACTCAGCCCACACCTTGAAACATTTTGAGCCTGAGATACATTCGAATGACGATGAGCATTATGCCCCTCTTAAACATTTTTTGAAATGTTTTGGTAATTCAACATTTAACTTGATGTGTTTAAAAAAATAGAAAACGTAGCTCCAAAGCTTTTATTCTTTATGCATGACGTGTATGTTAATCAGTTCAATATGTGTTCATTTGAAATTTTCGATTAAACTTTATCTGCCCTAATCAGCTGGTTATTTACACTTAGCCTCACTGCACCGGTGCTCCAATTTTTATAACAGAGATTTTGCAACTAACTGAATACATTTCTGGGATGCGCAGAGGTGTATCTTAATACACCATCCTTGTTGGGGTAATAACATTGGCCTGTCTTTATCATTTTAATCCTGTCTTTTATGCGAGACATCCAGAGCATTAACACGTTTGCCACGATGTACGCCATATGTGTACATGCAGAACTTTGCAAAAACGCGATGTGTACATATATGGTACACGCCTACACGGTTGGCGCGGCTCTATTTGGTGCACACCGCCAGTAATAAAGACTGCAATCATCGTGAACGAAGTGAACCAAATATTGTCACGAAGTTTACTTGATACACTGGTAGAACTTACCTCTCAGGAGCTGCACACAACTTCCTAATTTGCTGACAGCCTCGCCACTGAAGATATAAAAGTTAGAACATGCTGCCCGCAGTAAAAATTACAGAATGGGAAAATCGGGGCCACCGTGTTAAAATGTCCATATTCGGACACGATTTAGTTCCTAACGAATATTCGAACCAAAAAGATATTGAAGTCTCGTGACTCGGGACATCCACTTTGACACTCAGTTGCACTGCAATTTCCCAATTCGCTTCCCAACTATCCCCGATGATTTTATTCTCTACGTGTCTTTATGCAGGTACTCCCAGCACTGGATATTTCCCCTAGCCTATTTGAGGAATTCATTCAAAATATAGCATTTTATTTACTGCAGTGGGATTCGACTATATATGTGTATTATGACGTTCTAGTTATTTTATTGTGAAAGAAATAATATATGAAATTATCGACATTGGTTTTGAGTTATCCCTTTATCATGAGGAAATCTATTGATAATTGTGTGGTGTGTCTTCTCAACATAAAAGGTAGACTTTTTAATTTTGGAATTAAAAAAAAAGATTGATGTGTAATGATAGGCCATATGTAAAACGAAATACAAGTTACGATATTCTATGTATAAATATAATAGAATGTATGTAAAATACGAGTATAGTACACTCTGTAAAGGAATACAGACTTACGTGATCTTCTGCGTGTTCACGCTGGATTACCACTAACAAATCGCTGTGCGGACGCATACATCTGTGCTCATGCGTTTTTGGATCTACTTCACTCCCATCTCGTCATTTCTGGATAAATTACACTTTTTGGATTAAAATTGAATTGATTTGCTTTTAGTTTGTCCTTCTCCAATGTATTCCGCGTCCGATGTAAATCGAAGCAATGAGATTTGCAAAGATAAAAATCAATGATCGACATCAGTAATCTTACAACTTGCCATAGGTGGTTTGACACAGCTTAGGTCATCAGACGTTTACGCTATTGTTAGCGCAAGTTCGTGTTACGCTGTTTCAAATGAAACGACACTCATCACGTCTTAGTGGAAACCGTTAATTGGTGTAGCCATAAACTAAGTTTGGAATATTCGAGAAATTGTAACTGAGGAAAATAATTCCTACATGTGTAAAAAAGGCAAGAAATACTAGTGTAAAGAATCAAAAATTATCAAATATACTATTATTATTTGAATAATTTATAACACTTCAGATACAACATAGTATTTTTGATAAATTTTGAAGGTTAAAATCGGAGAATTTGACAAACAGGTATTTGTATTGTACACTAAGATCTCGGAATTCAAAATATGTTCGTTCTTATTAATAATTTATTACGTTTCGAACCAAATTCTTTGGATATTTCAGTCAATTGAACGCAGGAAACAATAACATCATCAGAATCAAGTTCACAATGTTCGAATTGAGTTATTTATATAAGTTTACGCATTATTGATTAAGATATTTCAATTACAATTTCTGGTCAAATGTGACCGGATTATCAATATCAAATACTAAGACATTGGATTTGTTACCGCTGAATCAGAATTCTGTTCTATGTATACAAAATTTAAGATGAATAGTAGTAAATCTTGAGCTGGATATGTGTTATTTCAAAGTTGAAATTGAGTTTATTTTCACAAATTTAGAATGACTTGAGAAATGTTTCAAACAAAGAAACGATTCAAGATTTATGCTTGTAAGCCATTGTTGGATAAGGTTGGCACGACCAACCTGTTTAATGACATGTGTTCATACACATGTAGATAGCGCAATACCCATTACCGTGAACAAACTGTTCCTTTACATGCATTCCCATAACCCACTCACACCACGAACGGTCTGGTGTTGCCTACGTCGATCAGGTTTACTGAAACGCATTTTCGGACTTTTCCCGACACCCTCACTCGCGAAAATACGAAACGCTTACATACTCATGTCGTTGATTACGCTGTACAAGCTTGGACGTCAGGGACGGAGAAAAACATCTCGCACCTGGAACGAATTTATCACAAGGCAACCAAAATGGTTACCGGATTGAATAATTTACCCTTTGAGCAGCGACTGACCAGACTTGGACTGTGCACCCTCGAGCGCAGGCGTATCCTACACGACCTCACTCTGACATATCGAATCATCTATGCGAAATCCCACCCTCTCAAACACCTCTTCGAGTTTGGTTCGGTTGTCCCCACACGCAGCCACCCTTTGACCCTTCAAATCCCACACTCACGATTGAATTGTCGTCGTCACTTATTCGCTGTTCGTGTATGCTTCTTGTGGAATAGCTTGCCGACAGATATTGTTACCTCAGCGAACGAGCACATGTTTAAACAAAGGTTACGAAACCTTATGCTGAGAACTACTGCGTTGGCCCCCTACATATTGATGTCTATATTTTTTAACGCACGGAACTAACGTCCATCCAAAGATTCTTTTCCCACAGTCTGTGTCGCCATTGGGGATTATTTTTGCTCCACCTATGAAGAACATGCATATGATCATACAAGTAACGATTTTTTTAATTTTTATACGTATATCCTATGGTACTGTACAGCAGTTTGCTCTTTAACCATAAATCTTGAATCTTGAATTTCAAGAGAGTGGGATCAGGATACGCATATGCTTGAGACAGCCGTGGAATGGTAAACAAGTTGTTCTTGATTTTGGTTTACAATATTTTCAATACCGCAAATTACCCTCTAGAATGCTTGTTTAATCTACGGGCTTGCATAAGACAAGAGCTCACACATTTTTTCTAACTGTCCCTTACTCGACACACAACTGTAGACGACATTTTTTGCCGTGCGAGTTTCTTTTACTTGGAACAATCTACCAGATTATGTTGCAAACTCATCGAATCAGAAGATTTTCAAGAAAAGTCTTGATGCCTTTTTGACCCTAAATCCGTACATCGAAGAAAACTATACATCTTAACACTATGTACCTACACTTGTCATCCCACCAATCGAAAACAGTTTCTTCCCTTTGGATTTTTACCTGATTCTTGAACTGCTGAGTGAGCAACCGAATCCTATTTTTGTATGTTATATAATTCGTAGTTCCAATATTGTTATGTAGTGTTTTGTAAAGCTGTATGCTTTCTCACATAGTGCATTATTTGAACCAGTTATTAGTTCTAATTCTATTAGAACAAAACATGCAGTTAGAAAAACATACGTTTGATAAATTCTTTCTTCACCGCGTTTACGTTAGTTATCTATTTTCAAACTCAAATTATTTTTAACCAATAAATAAAATCAAGATTATCGTTCACACCATCAACGTTGGTGTCCAACAACGGAACCACAGAGTGACACTTTGTCAGGCGTTGAATTGTTTCAGTTAAAATTGATTGGCTGTCGCTCACACGCAACTATCCCCAGTGATCTTATCGTTCCTGTGTTTCTTTTCTCACGACAAATAATCACTCTCCCTCAAATAGAAAAAAATGCAAGCCACGGTAAAACAGTATTTTATCGTGTTATAGTTGAAGCTAGTGAGCATGTTATATTGGTATATGGAGTCCCAACATCTCTTTTGCGTTTCATCAACGTTTGAGCACTGGAACAGTAATTTGATAGAAAAAGGTTTGAGCTTTGAATTTCTGCTGAATGTTCTATTTGCGAGAAGTATTGCACGGATGATCTGTTATTTGTTATTTAATTTCCAGAGATAAATAATTTTCAATCGAAGTTAGGTGACTTTGTACTCCAATATGATTCTAGTTTTAGAAGCATGCTGCCTCAGCAATTAATACAAACCAATAAATATATATCCATATATTCAATAGTTTGAGAATAACACACAATTGAAAATGGTGTACAAAAACCTGATATCTTTAGGCTACGACAGTCAATATTTAGACCTTTTACAAGCGTCTCTCTACGCACTCATGGCTCCGAAAGTTGTTTCTGACAAAGCTGCGAAGAAGGCCTCAAATGTCAAAGTACCCAAGGTCGACAAGAAGAAGAAGCGAAGGAGGAAGGAGAGCTATGCCATCTACATCTACAAGGTTCTCCGTCAAGTGCATCCCTACACTGGCATTTCATCGAAGGCCATGTCGATCATGAACTCCTTCGTGAACGATATCTTCGAACACATTGCTTCCGAGTCAAGCCGTCTTGCCCACTACAACAAACGTTCGACCATGACGAGCAGAGAAATCCAGACCGCTGTTCGCTTGTTGCTCCCCGGTGAATTGGCTAAGCACGCCGTCTCTGAGGGCACGAAGGCCGTTACAAAGTATACGAGTTACAAGAATAACTTGTAAGTTGCAGAGCTTCGGCCAGTACAGCCATTTTTATTGGACCTGTGAGATTACATGCAGCTATCTTAAATGAAACAATTAAAATTTACCTTCCAAACTTTACCAATTTTCCTATCATTTCGAAAGACCGTCCAGGTCTACGTTAATATGAAATCAGCTATCCATACTAGGCAATCTTTTTGTGAGATTTAAGTACTTTGAGTTGTATTCTAGAGCATAATTTGGATAATTTATATTAAGAATATGTGAAAATGATGATAACACTTCATGAGGATTTATTTGGGATAATTGAATGTTAAACTAAAAATTTCAAATCTCCGGTGTGCGTAGTTTATTAGGCTCACCAACTGTCAAATTTCCAAAATCGATAAATATTATTACTAGCTCGGCTTATCATACAAAACTTGATGAAATACTTTCGATTTGAGATAGTAACACAGATTCTTTTATTGTGGTGCTCACATTCTATTCACTTGCACACCACAACCGGGTTCTGTTTCTATTCGGACATCAGGTGAAGACAGCTAGGTCAGTTTTAGCGAGCCTTTAGACAGCGGGGAGGTACTGAATCGAGGTTTCTTTGAATGACATGGTTTAATATGGTTCTTATGAAAGGGATGTAGGCGCAACAATATAATGGTCGTTCATAAGCGCCTCGAGAGCTTGGCCAGCAATCACTTTTTAATTCTGTTTTTGAAAATCGCAGTTCTTTGTAAGAACCCAATTAAACAGTAGCATACAAGTATAAAATTTATTAACATTCATTGTTAGGTGATTGGCATAGATGGATATTCATTAGTAACGTCTGAATTTTCGTCTCACTATGTCTTTAAAAGCTTGAGTGTTTACCGTATGTCTGATCATGGAAGCTCATATATCTATATATATACATATATCTATATATATATAAGCTTATTAATAGCTTAATAAATAAATAATCTATCTAAGTCTCTAACGTAACGAAATAGCGCTTATTTCTTTCAGAGACGGAGTTTCTCGCTTGTCACGATGTGTCTTCCGATGAACCATCCAAAGAAAAAGGGACTTCTGCCCCATTTTCCAGAAATACTGTTCGTTGTAATGTAAAAAATTGATAAATAAAGATACGCAGTTAGAAAATCTTTTTTCATAAATGTAATTGTTTGGAGCGCATACAATTGTGTGAAACACTTAAGAATAAATCTTTACGTCATTTAAAATTCTATTTTTCTGACAAAACTTCGATTACTTACTTGTATCTGGGGTTGTCGTAAAAAAGCATTTAATCCAGATAATTTCCGTTCGTGCTAAATCATGTCAGGTGTTTCGTAAGTTGAGGTTTTAAGTTTGACATCTGTCAAGTTAATAATTTTTTTTCATGAAGAACATAACTGTCAAAACGATGTGGATTTATTTACATCCTAGTCAATTCTAAAGTCAATGAACTGCATATATATTGTTATTTATTGGTATATATTATATATTATATTGCTTATATATTGTTATATATTATATTATATATTGTTATGATAATGTATCATTCCAAGCAACTAGAATTTCAAAAATGGCTTATAAGTTGCGTGAACAATGTCATCTGGGAGACGCATTTCTTACACCTGGACATTTTTATAAAGTATGAATAATTTAGCGATTCGATTGAAATGATTAAATTCAAACTTCATTTTACGTGAAAGTTTTGTATAGTTTTTCAATTTTCTAGATGTCTTTAAAATGTTGTTATCCAATTGTTTATACAAAGCATCATCATCATTATAACGAAATGGTACGAATCAATTCGTCAGATATCTCACCGCTTGCGAAACATTTCAGCTTGCTATGTGCTACTCACGTTTTTTATGTAACAGCTGGTTTGTTTATCAAAAATAATTTGAAGCATGAGTTATGTGCAGCAAGATACTTTTTTCTAATGGATTATTATGTTCTGATTTGATTTCCACGTAACACTATGTTTTACTTGTATGTACAAAAAACCCATCCTAATTAGCGAATACGCAATTTGCAATACATATTAGACACTGGTCAGGTGATTATGTGCCAGCTTCGTAGATAATTAACCTGAAGTGTAACATTGGGCATATTTTTTTATCGTTACAACGCATATCGCTATGTGCATATCAAGATTGTAATCAGGTAACAATTTGATACCGATTCGTGTGTAGCGGTGATTATGCATGCATTCATATAAATCGTGATACAGCATGAGATGTTCCCCAGTCACTCCAAACTTTATTTTCCATCTATACACCCTTCTCTTTCGAATCGAAAGATTATCTCACCTGCGAACGATTTAATCACACTTTAGTTGATTAAAACCATAGAAGTATAATCTAGTCAATCTTGGGGAAACTCGCCACCATCTAATTGGAGTGATTTTAAATTAATTTTTAATCAAATTTGACCTGTTCACAAAATAGCTTAGGTTGTTCGTGAATTGAATGAAAGCGTCTAACCTGATCTCTGTCAAGGTCAATCACTGTTAAAGTTTAATTATCTTTATCTTGCCTGAGAATTTAGTAATTAAAACTGTCGCCTCGAAAAAATCGAGTAATATAAAGTCGACATTCAATTGGCATTAAAATAGAAATCAAGAATTGTTTTCTAACTTTTTATTGCACTCTTTTGTTTTAGTTGCCCAACTAAATGTAAACTGAGATTATCCAAACTAATGATTGAAATGTGAAGATTTTATTTGAATACAGCTGTGCGGACCCATACATTTGTGATCTCTTATTTTGATATTTATTTCTTCACTCGTTTGTCTGAGCTGGACGGTTCTTATATCATTTAACTCGTCCTAATTCGCTCGTTCGAAATATACCCATTTCAACTTCAATCAAGCTGCCTCATCAAAAATTCAATTTTTAAAGTTTTAACACAAATATACCTACGCGCGACCTGGGGATTGAGAATATCGTTCCTGTTCGAATATTATTGAGAAGATCACGTCATTTCGAATCGACGGAGAGTTTTTTCAACTCTGTCAGATAGAAACTCGTTGAAATCCATCATTTTGATTCAGACTCATTCGCTTTTTACCGCTTGGATCGCGTCACTCCGATCCAACGAATACACTCAACCAGTGGCTGTTGATCGATAAATAACTGTACCGACAAGTGCACTGACGCATCACTCGTTGGATTGTGACAATGACACGAAGGATGATCTAGATGCCCGGGAAAAGAAGGCAGCACGTGATGTGTGTCAAGTGGGAAACAAAAGGGGTAACGGTAAGATCCCTCGTAGTTGAATGAATTGGTTGCTGAGATAAAGTTCATACCAACTGTGATAAAGCCATAACGTTTATTAACAACGTTAATTTCCCAGGCGTCTGCTACGTATGTAGTGCATGTCGAAGTAAACAGCTTAGCGATGCACCCACAAATCCTCTATGTGAGGCAAAGATGGAATCTCGAATAGAGATGTTGGAAAACTGTTATCGAAAACTTGAGGAAACACATAAAACACACGTTGACCGGCCGCGCTTATTAAGGGTGATATTGCGAACTAAATCTGACATGCAATAAGTTATTGTCAATGCATATCTACTCAGTGCTTGTCGCGTTTTGACTTGCCGAATCTAAGCCGACATACCCTGGTAAGAAAGTACAGATCAATCCACTTGTCGAGACCAGTCTACTTCACTTCTCTTTGTCCCCTAGCATTTTTATGCAGTATCAGCTTCAGAATCAAAGCAACACGATTTGAGGCAATGATTATACATTGCCGTTGCCATTGGTTTTTGTGAATCATTTGTTGCAAACACTTTTAGATTACCCAGATATTCTAACTACAAAGTCAATCGGCCAAGTCCTCTGAAGATCACTTTTCTAACGACCGACATGGCTATCGCTATCAAGACGAACGGGAAATCATACCGCGCAAAACTTCCACCAGACGTGAGACAACGCGTGCGCAATCCTGATCCCTCACTAAAACCCAGTGAACCACCGCATTCACATTTTGATTGCTCTCTTGTTACGGACAGTCAAAATGTTACTGAAACAAACGAAAAAGTTCTGACTTGTCGCTAGTCGGACCAATAGCTAAATTACACTATCCTGAATTGTGTAAAATATATACGATCATGTGCATATATACGAATGCTAAGTGTTTAACCAACAAAATTGCTGAACTATGCGAGGTTTGTGAGAGACTTTCTCCCGATTTGGTTGCTTATACAAAGTCTTGTTTCCAGCCCTGCATGACTGATGCTGAGCTCTCGGTTCTGAAAATGTCACTATTCCGTCGCGATCACCTACGATTACGCGTTGAAGTTGCGGTCTACTTTAAAGAACGTTTAGCGCAGTGTAACGTAATCGATCATCTCGACCACAGCCTTTCTGATACGATGTGACGTTCAGTAAACCTAGTCAATAGAGATGAAAGTCTGATCAGCATCATTTCTCCTCCTCCTCATCGGACAGCTCATTTAATGATAAACTTATCGAATCCTCGTAAAAGATCACAAGCTACCTTACTACTCAATTGCTGATTATGGGCGATTTCAAACTCACGAATCTGTTTTCAAGAAGTGAACACCCCCGGCATTCGTTTGAACATAAATTTAAGGAAGTTATCCAGATTGCTTCACTGCATAACCACGTTGACAGGCCAACTCGCAGTCGTGGCCTTGACGAAGTTTCGACCCTCGACCTTGTATTAACGAAAGAAGCAACCGCGGTAGAGCATATACAATACCATGCGCCGATGGGAAAGAGTGTCCATGCGGTGCTTGTCTTTGATTATGTATTTAATGCGGAACGATTGAGCAAACAGACAAATGCTTAAAGGAAAATACAATTTCAAAAATTGAACATCATTTTCTAGGATGCACATAATCACGAGTTTGAGTTCATGGATTCTGGCAAATATAACAATAAATTTCTAAATTTAATTGGATTCTGAGAATAAAGAAAATTCTACTTTTATACCACACAAATGCAACCACAACTACCCATTTGTTATCCGGAGTAGAACTAAGAAATTGTTAGCTTTATAGAGAGAGTCTTGGGTAACTCATAAGAATTTTGATACCCAAGCAAATTGGACTCGATTCTGTAATATACGGAATAACGTCACGACTCGTGTATGAGAAGATCGCATTCAGTTCCAATGGAACTTGCTTTAGAGAATGGAAAAGAATCCTAAGCTTCTCTACCAAATAGTAAATCATGAATCGAACCAGGCGTATTCTCTGAACAAACCACTAATGGATTGTCTCACTCAGCCCAAGATACCGCCAATGCTTTAGCAACGTCTTACTCACTTATCTTCAATCCTAAGCGTTGTTCCCCTTATCAAGTTTTACCAAATTTGCGACGTTTAGAATCATTAAGTGAAATAACTGTCAATGAATATATAGTTGGGCGGGAATTTTGTCAACTAAACGAAAAGGAGTCACTGCGCAGATAAAATTATCCCCGACATACTTCGCAGGTGTCGCATTGCTTTGACTGCTCCTTTCATGAGCTTATTCAATCTCAGCCTACATGCAGGAGAAATACCAACGCATTTGAAAGCCGTTCAGACACAGCAAACTATAGACCGATAGTGCTATTTACAGTGAGCTATAAATAAACGGATCAAATTGTGACCGCGCGGATAAGAGAACATTTTAAAATCCCAAATATTTTGACCGCAGCACAACACGTTTATCTAATCTTCTTACAACGTTCGAGGATTAGACCATGCACTAGAAGAAAGTGAGTCTGTACATGCTTGGTACATCGATATCTCCAAAGCTTTCGATAGAATGAACCATGAAATGCTAATAAAAAGCTCGCAGCTTATGGAATAACGTGAAAATTGCTGAATTGGATAAAGGACTATTTTACTGATAGACACGTGGAAGTTAGCGTTCGCAGCTTCTTCTCTGGAAGAATAGAGGTCTCAAGTGGGCTTCCGGCTTGGACCTTTTCTATTCTTAGTATATATGAACGATATAGTAAAGGATATTGGCTGTATCTTGATACTGTTTGCCGATGATATTGAAATATGGAAAAGTGTCAGGTCTGTTAATGAAGGTATGACATTACAACGGGATCTATGCACCTTATTTCGTTGGTCTCAGACAAATGAGTTACCATTTAACCCAGCGAAATTTAAAATGATGTGGCTTAAAAAATCTCTGCACCACATGGCTCGCAATATCTCTTCTGGACCACCGATGAAAAAGATCTCGGTATCTGTGTATCGTTTAACCTTAGACCTGTACAGCATTGTCGGACAGTGTAAAATAAATCTGTAGTATCTTGAGTCTTCTAAAATAGATATTCAGAATTTTCAAGTTCAAACATCACCCCGGTTAATTAATATGTATGTACGTCCGGTTATGGAATATTCCATCCAAGCCTGGGCAACATGGCGATGAAGGATGTATAATCGTGCGGCAAAGTTGGTCTCCCGTAACAAAAATTTCCCTTTCTAAGAGCAAATGGTAAAAAAAAATCTACACGATTTTACCAAACGACAGATACGGAGTGACCTCCTGTTGACATTTAAAATCTTGAATACTGAAAACCATTCCGTTGAACACTTTTTAAAGCCCAATGGCCGTACTCGAACACGAAGATATTCAAAGGCATTAAGCATTCCGCATTCTCTATTGTATTTTTGTCCTAATTGTTTCTTCGTACAAATTTGTTTCACTTAGAACATTTGCCTGAACAAATCACACTCTCGGAATCTGTTGAGGTTTTCGCTTCCAAACTCGATGAGTTCATGACGAACCATGCGGTATGTGACGGTCCACATTGTTTTGTGAGGTTTTTTTATTTTTACTCCAAATACCTCGTCATCATATGGTTATTGTTAAGCTTACTGCATTTCCTACATTAAACTTTCAGAGTTCTGAGTACTGATTAATATAGCTCAAATCGACAACGATCGCAGGTGCATTGATGATGATCTCGATTGAGTATTTCACTCGTAAGTGATTTCCGGAAACTAAAGTAGGAGGAACGATTGCAAAAACCGAGACTTCCCACTCTCCTTCAAAGTAATGTGATACTAACATACAAAACATTAAACATTCCAATTCCAATTCATATCAATCGATATGATAAATGATTCATTTTGCCCCACAGTTAGCGATGACTTACTGACTTAATCCTTTGAGTTCCTGGAGGAACAGGGAAAAACTTGCGGAAAAATTAATTTTATAAACGGTCGATTTGAGGGTCCCGCAAATAATAAGTAAGCACCTATATGAAATCAGAAATAAATTTTAAACAATATAAACTATTTAAAGGTGTGTAATTTCGCATGGTTGGTCCAAATGTATCAATTTGGAGAGGATTCAAATGGGATTCGTTCGTTTGATAACAAAAAATGCCAATTTAAGCGGGGCATTGGTTGTGCAAGCACCTATTTTTCCAGTCGTCGGTATTTATAATAATTTTATTCATCACTTAGAAATCTTTTGCAGTGTATTTTATTCACAATAATTGAGTGGAGTGTTTAACTTATTAGAATACAAAGTAGATTAGCCATGAAATAAGTCTAATTATTGCGGTTCTTATATCGATAATCTGTAACGTCTGCGTCTAAACACATAATAAATACCTTAGTATAATTTTGCTCACATCCCTCCAGGTACACAACACAACCGGTATCTTGCTGTTTACCGTCATCAGCTTGTTACAATAAATTTAGTTTCCGTGAGCCTTATAACAATATAAAAGTGGTAAAAAGTTATACTTGAATGCCAAAGCGAACCATGGTGTTCAAACACACAATCACGGAGTGATCTTTGATCAAGAGTCGCTGAACCTATGTTTAACCTGCAGACGGCAAACACCCAGAAAGCTGTTGTGAAATGTTAGTACTCGAGTTTATAAAATGTTTCAGATCAATGTTTAACAATATTTTTAATATCTGACAAATTTGATAACTAAATGACCTTCCAATTCAGTGGTATTCACGTACGATTTCAATAGTAGTACTAGGTAGGTGAATGGTAGAACAACGTTCAAAATGGCTTAATCTGGATTTTACTTAACACTCAAAATTTTTCCACTTTTTCAACAGGCATACACAGCGATAATAGTGAAATAAGATTACATAACATAAGCCAAGTTACCAGTGAAAAGCGGTAAAACGCTAATTGCTAGGATTAACCTTTCATTTTATTAAGCGATCATGACATTTATTGTGATTTTACGGCGATTCTCTCCATGATTCTTTGGAAATAAACGCGCAGAACAAACATCCCAAAAGTTTCTATGGCAACAAGGGATTTCAGACTCACAGTTCATCTGTCCATAAAATCAATCTTCTTTCCGTGAAAACTAAGTGAATTGCTTCAGTGATTTTTCCAAAATGCATTATAATAATAAGTTTTTATTCGATAAATACTCACAAATTTTAACCACATTTTTCATGCAAATCAAGGCAGAATAAACGATTTCTTTGTAATTCATGAAAAATGTCCTCATTTGGAAATGGTAAAGTTACACTTATTATAAAATATTGTACACTAAATCGTAAAACCTGCATTTCTCGTTAACATTCCCACAACAGTTCGAACATACGGATGAAATAATTGATATTGAGTATACACAAGTATACACTTGTTTACCATTTATCCACTGTTTGAAGGCTCACTGAAACTAATCTTACTGTCTCCACCTGATGACGGCAAACAGCCAGAAACCGGTAATGGAGTGTGAGCAGCACATTACTTTGGTCATCCATAAGCGCCTTGAGTGCTTGACCACGAGTCACTATGTGATTCTGTGTTTGAACATCTTGATTCGTTGGTCGAACCCTATGCAACAGTGGCATTCAAGTAAACACTTGATATTGATAGAATTTTCATCTTTCCCACCTCAGAAAATTAGCGATCCGATATATTCAAAATTAATGTTCTGTTTCAGACAGATTATGGTAATCTACCACTTGATTAATTACTTATTTATTGCCACCTGAAATATTGACACGCAAATAACGAGGTTGGCAAATATTCCTCAATAATTGCACTTGTGTCTGTATTTATCATTCATCTCTAATATGAAAAACCACGAAGAGCATTAAAATGTAGAAAAAAAAACATTTCCCGAACTATTCCGATGTGTTTAAGAAATCGTCTGACATTTCATTGAGATAAGAGTTGTAACATTAGGTCTGCGATTGGAATTTGAGAAAATTTTATTGCCTACTTACAAACGTGAGCATGTAAAAATTTATCTCCAAACATATGTGCCATCTGTGAAATGACCAATAAAGCTATCAGAGCGTCTAAAAGGTTTTTGTTCCATATGATGAATGATGTCACTAGAGTTTGACGATGGAAGTTTGACAGGCGCGAATCCACAAAGTATCATTTTTCGACAGTTAAGTTTTCGATAATTTCATTAGAAGTATTAAGCTAATATTCAAAATCGCCTTGAATAAGGTTTGAAATTGGTAGATTAATTATTTTCCTGGCATTTAAATTGATCATACAACGCAAATGCTTCTCGTAAACATTTACTAAACCTCGATGGGGCACACATTTAAAAGATTTGAGAATCCCACAGTCTCCGTTGGATTTTTACCGTAATTTTTCTCTCGGATACAATATGTATCACGTTGGACATCTTTCCCGAAGAAGAGATACGCTCGCAATCGGTGGTGTTTTACTTTAAGGCTTGAAGAATAAATGACGAACAATGTGCTGTCCATAATAAGTCTTGGAATGTTATACAGTATTACTCATTATACCTCACGTTATATTTAAAGCTTATTGTTCTTTCTACCATAACATGTCCGCGTTTTTTGTGATAGAAATTAGAGCGAAAGTTCTCATGAGACGATTTGTCTATGACACAGAAGCCTTGTTCGAACCCAGTTTGCTCGCCAAATCTATCATGCTATTCATCAAACTTGAATAGTTATAAGTTCAGCAACTTCACGAAAACCGAAAAGTGTAAAATTAGCTTGCGAGATGGTGATTCGACATACGGTTTGCAAATTCATTTTATGAATATATTTTTGTCCAACCTCGATTTAGTGGGACATGATAGAATTATCCTCATCTGCTGTTAACTATATTGTTAAAATCCGTATTGTTTGCAGGACAAACAATTCAAGTATATGCTCCTTTCCATGATTATCATCATGATGAAAAACAACAGTATGTCATAAACACTTCTAGATGCTTTAATACCATGCATTTATGATAAAATTTGACTTACGGAGCAAGCAACCTGCGGAGCTAACCATGATACACACGTCTAAACCTATGAGAATCCAACGTCTATGACACATAGAAAGGGTAATAAAGTGGTCTTTTTTAATAAAGCGAAATTACCAAGACTGATTTCTTTGATATCGCAGCGAATTCGTTTCAAGGATTCTAAACATAGTCTATTTCCGGCATCGGGAGTTGAATGCACGTTAACTAAATAGAACTTACATTGTTTCTTGTGAAACAATGAAAAACAACAACAGCTTGATGGCTCATTCTTGAATATGCTCAGCCTAGCATGAGTGGAGACTATTCATATTAGACAAGGTGCTTCTATTAATTGCATCCATCATACCACCAAACTCAATCAACAAGCTCTAATGAACTTTATCCCCACGTTGCCCCATTCGTGCAGACTTTAATAAAGTCTTTTACATGAATTACGTCATTCATGTTGAACTTTAGGTGATTATTTGATTTCAGGTTCTGCGTATAAATCTCCTGCTACCACGTCCCGCTTTCGCGAGAAATTGACGCAGAGAGCAAAAAAGTTGTTTTTCTCAAGTTAGTCATATTGGTTTCATAAAAAAGAATTACAGAAAGCTTTTAAACTGAAATTCTTATTACATTCGTATGTGAGATCGATCAGAAGTTCACACATTACCTGGATGTTGAGCGATAGTTTCAATCGCGCAGTGCCAACTTAGTGCTTCAACAATTCCGGAGTAAACTGAAGAGTTATTAATTAAAACCTCTGTATATTTTGGTTCTTAAACTAATATGTTCCAATTCATAATTTGTTTTAAAGTCAGGACCACTAGAATTTTGTATTTGATAAATGTATGATCTCACTTGATCTTGTTTTACGAACACTCTACTTCACATAATAATTGTGTACACTACTTTTCTAAAGTGGTAATGCTTACAGAATCTAAGCTCATTTTCTTAATCTGATATGGGCCTCCAGAAAACGATTGTGGAATGTTATTGCAAGGTACAGGAGTTGAGTAATTTGTCTGGAGGTGATTTAATGATTTACTACACAATAACAAAAGAATATTAATCGATGCAGCTCATCATACGCCAATGAATATCTACTTCTTTGTATACTACGTATTGAATAAGCAATTTGTCTCCAGTAGAATAAATGAGTTGGAACAGCTAACAAACGATTTTCTTACGTATTTTCAGCATAGATTAAAAATGCAACAATGAAAATTCATATCATATCGGGAGATGACGAAGCACGGGAAATAGAGTGTATATTATATGTGACCTTGATGCAGCATTAGTGAAACAAATACTTGAATTTTGTGCATAATAGACGATACAATACGTGACGCTGCATAATCTCTCGTGTATATATAGACAAAAATAAGATTGTATTTTCGATAGACGGAATCAAAAATGTTATCTGTAACAATCAATTTGGCTTGCTGGTCTTTTTCTCGGGGTTTAAACATTTTGAACAATTATTTAAGCAGAATTGAGAATATTCAACATATGATAGGAATGTTTCCTAACGAAGAATGATTCGAAATGTGGAAAACGCTATGTATTACAGCTACAATAGATGTTTGTGTATGTGGAGAGTGAGACCAGTTAGGTATGTTTGCAAACATTATTTTGTTATCGCTTAACCGCTGGGATGTATGTGAGATTTAACTTGACTCATATTAATCAGTTTTGTGTTTAGATGCAGGCTGGGATACTGCTGCGCCCTCATTGCCCATAAAGATTGTTAACTGAGTATATGAAAAAGACTTTAGGCCAAAGCGTCTGGCCCATTAGATGGTGATTTGGAGTCATGTTTGTCTGACCTCTATTCATTGACCTGGATTTTATGAGCCAACGTGTGCCAGCAAAACATCGGTTAGTATGATCACTGGATTAAGGAGTTGCACGAAGAATCACAAAAGGTTTTGATTTAGTCTCCGCACAACATTCTGCTGCTCCCTTGAAAATGAGATCTGAGCTGCAATGAAACTATAATAATAATAATACACATCATATCTAGGTAAGAACCAAGTGATCACGGATTTCAATAGTGAATGAAAATGTAAAAGTTGGTGGTTTGTATGAGGAAAAAATGACTTTTTATCAGTTATATTCTCAGCTACATTGTGATTTGAAAACTCGAATAGGTGAGCATCGAACGATTCTGAATATGTAAGTTTTTCCTTGAAATTTCATTTTGATTATTAAATTTCTTGTACCAACAATAAAATATTTCGATAGCTGGGTCTTTAGTAAACAGATGTGGAACACCACATAAGTTATTGTAATCCTATTTAAAAATATTGTTAATTTGTTGATAGAATGTTGCTATTTCGATTGGTTAAAATCAGATATTTTTGCTAAACATCAATTAATCATGTCTTTCTGGTTGTTTATTCATTGTAAGATAAAGGTTAATTTTATTCTCTGAAATTGATGTACACCGAGACAAGATTCATAGGTTACTGAATGCATAAGAATTAAGAGAGCATAAATTTGATTATAAGAAATATTTCGAATAAAATTTTCTAAAATATCACGAGGAAAAAGTAATTAACAATTTGACGAGCGGATGGAATAATTCTTTGCTCGGACTCTTTAGCGAATTACTGCACGAATCCAAGTCGTACACGGATAATGTTAATATATTCGTGATCGTCTCGTCAAGATCTATCGAATTATTCCATCGTTGCTCTACGGATGGATAACAGGTTGGTTTTTTCTATTCGGGATTATTTTACAAGTAACATTCACGCGTGTAAAAGTTAACATACTTCAATGCATATAGTTGAATTTATATCCGCTTGAACGAGCTCAGCAATCTACATCCTTTGAGTTCTCTCTCAACATTGCATCTTGACCGCAAAGCTCACCATCGTGGGTATCATCTTTGTCTAGATTCGCAAATCTGAACCTTAATTTGTTCAAGCATCAACTTCAAGTAATCGAAAACCAGAGATCGATATCACATTGCCTACACGAAGCGCTAACTTGGACAAAGAAACACACGTGACTGCACATCAACGCGAAACGTTTTCCCACAAGGCCGTACGACAAAAGTGTAAAAGCTGTTCGAAAGGTCTAACTGTGAAGAAAGTGCTGTGACCTGTCATGTCGTCTCAGGCAAAATACAATCTAGCTGCAATACGATCTTGACAAAGGGAGTGATAAGAGAAATCAAAGACGATTCTATCGCATAGTTTGAAAAATGGTCTACAATGCGAAGCCGTTTACAAAAGCAAGTCTCGGCTGCTCGGTCTGTTACGGCGGCTATTTTGATGTTTTGCCCTGGGGTGTTTCCCTCTCGTGATAGACACATATATACACCCGATTCTAGTCTATGCTGTACAAGCAATGACACCATGGCTAAAAAAAGACATTTTACTTCTGGATTGCACATATCAGAGAGCCTCTAATCTTGTTAATGCACCCAAAAATACGCCATTTACCAAGCGACTCAGACGACTGGAGCTGAGGACACTTGCACAAAGGAGAATGCGAGGTTATCTTATCCGCGCATACAAAATACTTAATGTTGTGTCCCACCCCCGAGACATATTATATCACCTTTGAATTTCCAGCAACAACCGTGGCCACGGTTTCAAGTTGGAAATCTCACACTCCACTCGGCATTTTCAATAAGTCTTGAAACATTTTAACAAAAGGCAAAGACATGCAGTTTCTTATTTGAAACCAAGTGTTGTATGAAGAGTTGAATCATCAATGTGCCGCAACTTTAATGGTTTTCGTATTTTAGGCAATTGAAATAAAAACTCATACAGATAGTTTTACTATATGGATTCAGGACTTGTTAACATTCATCAGTATAGAATGAGATGAGATTTATCGCACTGCGGTGGAATAGCATCTGAGTATTATTAAAACTTTGATATATGTGTATCATGAATGATTGAACATATTGATGATATGGTGGCTAGGATTCATTATTTTGAAATAATTTGCATGGTCTTAAAATTGTAGCGAAAACCAGTATGAATTTTTATGGATTCCTGCGAATAGATTTCTAATCAAACAGTATTATAATTTTAGGGACAACTCCTTTACATTTTTTGCAATCAAATTTTGAATAATTGCTATAAATTTTCACATGATTTTTCACTAGTTCTTAGAAAAAAACGAAATTATTTCTCACTAGTTCGGACGGAAAAGCAATTCCAAACTGATTGCTACCCAAACACGCATGCATTGGCTGGAGGTTTACCACTACCGTTTCCTGGTTCTAATTTTTCAGGCAGTGTTAATTTCAAGTTGGTTAGCAACGTGTGGTTCTTAATTTGAAGACTTGCAACAACACTCGGATATGTTTCAGTTTTTACTAAGGAAATATGTTCGGAAACCTAGAGCTGTGATTTTAGGATGTATGATTTATTAGAAATCTGAAGTCTGATGAAAGTGAAAAAATGATTTGCGGAGAATACTGGTGATATTAAACGAGCGTACTATGATAAATGCATCACATGAGTGGTATATATTTGCGAATCAAATGTCACCTCTTCATCTAAACTGAGTACAAAAGTTTGACGAATGTCGTTATCATCCCAGACCAATCAACAGAGGACAATTAATTGAGACAAAGAGCATCAAAATGCTTGTGAGAGATCTAAAGTGACCGTCGCTTGTATTTTCCATTAGCAGGAGGCAGTAACCTCTGGGATTGCACAACAATCAAAGCAGTAGGCAGCGAATTATTGACCATATGAGTTTTAAAGTTCGAAGCCCTGATAACGTGAAAAAAATAAAAAACGAGTTATGCTTGAATCCACCGTTGATTCTAGCGGGGTATGTCAAACAAATTTAATACACGTGCTCAATCGATGGCTTTACAGCTACGTTACGACAGCTCTATGACATTGAAGATAAAAATCCGTATTTCCAGCCATTTCCATCATAAACATCCCACGACCGGTTTTGTGCTCTGGTAGAGACAGTACGATAATGATCCACATATCTCAAAACACTTCAGAATTGGTAAACAAAGTTTGGCAAATGTGATTGCAAAATTTGGTCTTGCCAAGCTCATCACACATTGGCTTTCAAATGAGATCGGATTACAATACTTCGGGCAATTTTTAAATCTGGTGAATAAAATACCAACTTACCATCTCCTGACCGTTTGTTGATAAATCCTTGTATTTGTATTTAAAAAAAATCACGATGAATTTAAAAATTATACTTTGTCATAACCACCACTATTTGAGAACTCACTGTGTCTGTTCGCGTATCTCAGAATGCGGAGCTTATAAAGATCGAGGTTGGTGCTTTTGCGTCAGACGAGTAAGTGTAAATAAAGATATCTATTATAAAAACCAATATTTTATTTATTTCTGTTCTGAGTTCCGTTCAATATCTTGTGTACCATCGTTCTGGCTGCTTGCTTTTATCGGATGAAGATATCATGATCATGAACATTGACGAGTTATAGTTTCAACTAGAGGAAAAATCACGTAGAATATTTATTCACGTGTATCTGTTGAGCAGAGCATATCATTGATTGGATTCAGTGATCTATAGTTAATCAATACTTCCGTCATTCTGCTATGCATTTCGGTGCAATTGGTTTACAATTACATTTCAGACAACAGCCAAATGGTACAAGATTAATTAAAAAATCAAATTTATATCTGGAAGTCTTTGTCAAACTGACTTAAATGGACGGATGGTCACAGTTCATTCAGATTAATCAGCCTAATAGATGGAAACGAC